>ML815778.1:160348-173706 GCA_009831015.1 Picea engelmannii
TTGTAGTTTTTAAATCCCGAGGATTTGTTTCCCTTTTTCTGAAATCTCAAACCACTCTTCTGTTTCCAGTCTCCACGAGACTCTGCCCGATGTCCATATTGTTCATGACAATATGTTTCCTTCCTTATGGTGTCTTCTAAGGTCCTTGGCTCATCAAATTCAATTCGGTTATTGTATTCCTTGGCTAACCCACTGATGAAGCATTGTGCCTTCGCCTTCTCGGCTTTGATGTAGGGTACATATCTCAGTAAGTCAAGGAATTTGTTGACATACTCCTCCATAGTAAGTTGTCCCAGTTTGAGTTCATAAAACTCTTTAGCCTTCCCGTCGAAATACGTTTCCAACAAATACTTCTTCCAGAAGTACTTCTCGAACTGTTTCCAAGACAGGTCCTCCTCGCGGACCCCTTTCATATTCTTAAGGTCTTCCCACCAGATGGAAGCCTTTCCATTCAGATTGAAAGTGGCCACTCGAGCCTTCAAGTTCTCTGAGAAATCATGGACTCTGAAATATTTCTTTAGTCCAAGTAGCCAAGCCTCAGCTTCCTCTCCCTTCTTTATCTCGCCATCGAAGGAGGGAGGTTTGGCCTTCCTGAATTCCTCAAATTTATGACTCTTGGAAGTCTTTTTCTTCTTTCGTTTCCTATGAGAATAGGAACTGGTCCTGCTGCTGGAAGAGCCTTTTGAATCACCAGCTTCCTTCTCAGTGGAATCATCTGATACTGGTCCTTTACCTCTGGGGTGGACCTTTCTTGATCTTCTTCTCTCAGTATGGCCACTGATATGACCATGATTCTGTATCTTAGGTTCATGTTGCATTTGTCACTGTAGGTCGAATAAGATCTGCAGTAAAACTGCATTAATCTCAGTTTGCTTTTCTTGCTCTTTCATGATTCTTTCATTATCGGCCTTACATCTTTGCAATTCGACCATGAGACTCCTCACAGTCTCAGCTAGGCCTGGAGGGGTTCCTATTGCTCTTCTTTCGTCGGACTCTTCGTCCCTGTTGTGGGAGCCTTCTCCCACCTCTTGGTGAGTCACCATACTCTGCATTTGTAGATTTATGTGGTTGACCGTCCGCTTGAGTGAAAAGACAAATGCTGGATATTAGTCAAGAGTTAAATACATTTTATAATTTGTGCATAATTTCATAACTCTTTCACATGCATACACAGTCAGGTTTTCATATTCCAAGTTTTTAATCCTAGATAAGATAGTTAAGTCAGGGGGTTACTCCTCACAGGAGTTCTTCAAACGGAGTTTATGCGCGAATCATGCATGAGCCTAATCAGGCCGAGTGTTTCAACCATGCTCTGATACCACTTTGTAACACACCCACTACCATAAATCAAAATTTTTGGTTGTTTTCTCAATAATGAGAATCCCCGGAGCGTGTAGCAGAAAAATGCCAATCCCCGAGTCGCAGGTCTTCTATTTACCTACTCAGCTCTCTGTACATAACCATGGTCTTATGTCCCTTTCCATCGATATTTCTGTCCCCAACAATCCCGACGCACTTAAATGCTCGTTAGCCTTCTAGGCTAATTTCTTGGTTCGCATGACCTCCTCTATATGACCACGGTCATAACTCCCATCGGGGCTATGAAGGTTATAATGTCAAAATTCATTCACCCCCAAGACTCGCCATCCTTCGAATGTGCCCCTAGGACATTAGCCCTCCAGGCTAAGCCGATGGTCCACGTGACCACTACCTTGGAACCGTAGTCAAAACTCTACGTCGGGGTTTCGGGGTTTTCGATGTCGATGTGCATACGCCCACGGGATTCACGATTCTTCGATTCTCGATGCACCTTTGCTTCAGTTAGCCCTCCTGGCTTATCCCTGGTCGACGTGACTGTTACCCCGTGTCCACAACCTTACCCTGTCAAGGTTTCGCGTTTCGTGATTTCATAAGGGGTAAACACCACGTCCACGAGATTCCCGATATCCCAATGAACCAAACGCCCAGGGATGGCTTCCCTTGTCGGGACTTTCCCAATTGCTCTGATATCCTCCACGTGTCCCTCCAAATGGACGGTCCAGATCCTTGTCAGGATTCTAGGACTTTCGATGTCCTGGTTCCTTCGACCTCAGGAATGTCGATTTCCCAATTTTTCGACTCTCATCAGATCTTTGACACCTGTCCCTCTGAACGGACGGCTCAGATTATGTTGGGGTTTTCACCTGAGACTTCCCCGTCCTCTTGTCCCTGTAAATGTCGAGTTCCTCATGCGCCAAATGCCGATGGTGCTTGATCTCCGCCACGTGTCCTCTCCCAACGGATGGTCCAGATCCTTGTCTGGATTTCGAGACTTTTGATGTCCTCTATCCTTCGACCTTAGAAATTATAATTCCTCGATTTCCCAACTCTCACCGAATCCCTGACACTTGTCCTCCACTAGCTTCAACTGTGGCCCACACAACTCCCCTGTCGGGATTTCGCGTATCGCGATTCCCAACTGCAAGGATTTCTTTGCTTCGAAATCCCCGATGCTCTAAATTTCGATTCCTCAGAATCCCCTGACACGTGTCTCACTTATGGACCGATCTGATCTTGCCGGGATATCATGGATCGCGATTCCAAGCGGCAAGATTTCTTCACTTCTGGAGTTCCCGATAACTTCAATATCCCGATGACTTTTAGGGATGCTCCTCTGTTCACTAGGACTTAACCCCGGTGTAACTCCTGCCAGATCTAACAGTTAGCGGGAGTTTAGCTGTTGATCCAACGGTTCACCAGCCTTTCGAACTTGGACTCCGATGTGGATGTAAACTCATCGCACCTCAGTGAGATCCAATGGTTCTGATGCCACTTTATGCACTCTTCCACAACTTTGTGGATGGGGAAAATCAACGGTCCGGATGTTCTCATGGAGCATGGGATTCTACGGCCCTAGAATCTTCACTATCCATGAAGATACAGGAAAATCAGGTGGTAAGGCCTTTAACACCCTACCTTCTCCTACTAATCTAACGGTTGTGGGGAAACTGTGGTTTTCCCGATGAATTCTCATTTGTCGTTTTGATATTCCTCCTTTAAGCTACCATCTCGGGTCTTTAAGAGGATCATTCCTCCTCGTACAAGGTTATTAAGACTTGCACCTTCAAGTTCCTATTCTAGGTTCTGGGTAAACCTTTCCAAGGAGGAAATCTCTACAAGAGATCTATTCCGGGGCCTTCCAGGAAATGGGTGAAGGGAAACAACTTCCCGAGAACGGGCAGGAAGCCTAGCTTAATTCAACCTATAATTAGATTCATTTATCAACTTAAATCATGCATGGCTTCCTCTATTATAAGCATATGTCTATAAATTCTTATCAAAACACTGCACAGACATTCTTACACTGAAATCGTTCACAATTTCATAGGTCTATGAGCATATACATATATGTAACATTATATGAATTTCAAGAGGCAATATGTAAACAAAACACTTATCAGAAGTGACTTCAGAAATGGGTTCAATTGCTGAGAGGGGTGCTCGTTTCCACCCAACCGTAGGCGTAGAGACTCCCAGCGGATTTACCATTAGCCACCCCAGAGCTGAGACCACGATGCCCTGAGACTGTGTCTCTCTGTTTGCCAGTGACCATGAGTGAAGGTTGCAATCCTTCCTCTCTGCTATCACTCACCCTGCGTAATGCCAGAGTTCCCCTCGCATCTGCCCTCTCAATCGTTTCTGCCATACGCCTTATCCTCTTGTGAGGTTGCGTGTGGCACGATTACCCTCGCGTTGGTCAGTCATGATGGATCTACGGATAGGCGGTTCACCTCCCCATCCTTCATCAAATGATCAACTTACTAGCCTGCAAGAAATTAATTTTATGGCCAGCGAGCCGCTTTTGGTTCTCTGAGCTAGTGGAGGCCAAATACGGTATTTAATTCTCGGTGGAAGTTAACGCCCCCTTTCCAGGTGCCCTCCACTGCCATCGTGGTCTCTTTTTTGCACATCCGCTCTCAGCAGTCCTGCAATAAATTCAAAATGTTATTCACATTCATTGACCTCTTCCTGTAGGTCCATTTACATCGCATATTCATACTTATGAGTTTGCCATAGTCCTTGGCCAGTCCAGTTATATTTACAATCTGGGGGAAACAGGTTGTTACAATTCCCTCCCCCTTTAAAAGGAACATCGTCCTCGATGTTCTTATCTACTAACATGAATTACATGTACAGAAGTAAACAAAATCGGATATGTCTGTCTCATGGCATCTTCCATTTCCCATGTAGCCTCAGCTGGGCCAAAATGTTTCCATTGCACCTTGATCTGTGCAATGGTTTTGTTCTGGAGCGGGGTTTCCTTTCTGTCCAGTATGCATTGGGGTTCTGGTAGAAATCCTCCCTCCGGTTCCACCTGGATCACAGACCAGTCAATTATATGATTAGCATCATGTACATATTTCTTTAATAATGAAACATGGAAAACATTATGTTCTTTTACTGTGGGAGGAAGTGCTAGCCGATAGGCTACAGGTCCCACTCTATCTAGAACTTCAAAGGGTCCAAAATACCGGGGTGCCAATTTGGCACAAGCTCCCATTTTCAGGGAACTCCTTCTGGGCTTAATTCTGAGGTATACATGATCTCCTGTTTGGAACTCTCTTGGAGTTCTCTTTTGATCAGCATAACTTTTCTGTCGGTTCTGAGGGACCTTCATATTTTGTTTTATCTGAGTCACTTGTTGTTCCACTTCTTTCAACATGTCGGGTCCAAAAGAAATCCTATTTACAGGATTACTCCAGCTGACTGGGGTTTTACACTGTCTACCATAGAGGACCTTGAATGGACTCATCTTTAAGGGCACTTGATAGCCGTTGTTGTAGGCGAACTCTACCAATGGCAGGTAGTCTTCCCATTTCTTGGATTGATGCATCACATGCATCCTTAACATATCTTCTAATATCTGATTCACTCTTTCTGTCTGTCCATCAGTTTGAGGGTGATAGGCAGTGCTAAACAACAACTTGGTCTCCAAACCCGTCATCAATGATTTCCATAAATTGGAAGTGAACTTTGTGTCTCTGTCAGATATTATCTCTCTCGGCATGCCGTGCAGTCGGAAAACCTCTTTCATGAATATCTTGGCGATATATATCACCTTGCAGTTCGATTTGACGGGAATGAAATGAGCAGACTTGCTCAGTTTATCCACCACTACCATAATGGTGTAATTTTGTTTGGTTGAAGTTGGTAATCCAGTGATAAAATCCATGGAGATGGTTTCCCATTTCCATTCCGAGATGGGTAAAGGGTGTAATAGACCTTCTGGATGTCGATGTTCTGCTTTAACCTGTTGGCATTCTATGCATTGGGCCAAATATTTAGCTATGTCCTTCTTCAATCTCGGCCAATAAAATTGCTTCCGGGTGGTAGTAATCATTTTCTGGTATCCTGGGTGACCAGTGTAGGGTCTTTTATGTAGTTCATCCATGATGAACCTCTTCAAGTTGTCACAATTGGGAATGTACTGTCTATTTTTGTAGGTGAGCAGACCTCTTTCGGTCCTCTGTTAGCCTTCGTATTTTTCTCCAGTGGGTTCTTGCTGTAGGTACAGGGTCACATTTCGGATGAAGGGATCAGTTTCTTGTGCCTTTTTGACTTTGTTCTTGACATCTATCTCACAGGTACTCACCATTTCCAGGTGAATCGTTCTCATGCTTCTGCTAAGGGCATCGACCACCCTATTCTCTCTCCCTTTAATGTGTTTGATTTCGAAATCAAATTCACTGAGGAGGGCCATCCATCTGGCTTGTCTAGCATTAAGCTTGGGTTGATCAAATAGATACCACAATCCACAGTGATCCGTCATCAGTACAAACATCCTTCCCAGGAGGTAATGCCTCCACATTTTCAAGGCATGCACTATGGCAGCCAGTTCTAGATAATGAGTCACATAGTTGACTTCATGCTCATTCAATTTTCAGGATTCATAGCAGATCACCTTTCCTTCCTGCATAAGGACTCCTCCGAGCCCTTCCTTATAGGCATCTAGGCACACAAGGAAGTCAGCTTCTGGGTCAGCGATTTTCAACATGGGTGCATGGGTTAGTAGATGTTTCAGGGTTTGGAATCTTTCTTCACATTGTTGTGTCCACAGGAATTTTGTTCCCTTCTTTTGGAGGGCAGTGATTGGACAACCAATCTTGGAGAAATCTTTTATAAATCTCCTATAGTATCTCGCCAATCCCATAAAGGATCTGATGTCTGAGACATTCTTTGGGGTAGGCCATTCCATGATAGACCTGATCTTGTCAGGATCTACTCCCACCCCTTCCTCGGACAGAACATGTCCCAAGTAATGTATTTGCTTCTGAAAGAAGTCACACTTGTTGAATTTAGCATAGATCCAATGCTCTCTTAGCACTTGCAGCACAAGTCTAAGATGTTCTTCATGTTCTTCTCTACTCTTAGAGTAGATTAAAATGTCATCAATAAAAACTAGTACAAATTTATCTAGAAATTTACTGAGTACATTGTTCATTAAGCACATGAAAGTGGCAGGGGCATTGGTTAATCCAAACGACAGTACCACAAACTCATAATGACCATACCGTGTCCTGAAAGCGGTCTTATGGATGTCTTCACCCTTGATTCGGACTTGATGGTATCCTGACCTCAAGTCAATCTTTGACAAAATAGTCGCTCCTCCTAACTGATCGAATAGATCATCGATCCTGGGCAAGGGGTATTTGTTCTTTATGGTTGCTTTATTAAGTTGTCTGTAATCTATGCACAGTCTAAGGGTGCCATCCTTATTTTTCACAAACATGACCGGTGCTCCCCATGGGGACACACTGGGTCGAATACAACCCTTTTCCATCATTTCTTTCACTTGCAATTTGAGTTCAACTAACTCAGGTGTGCTCATCCGGTAGGGTGTTGTAGACACCAACACCGCTCCTGGTGCGAGTTCTATCGAGAAGTCAATGTCTCTTATTGGAGGTAGACCCGGTACCTCTTCCGGAAAAACATCTCTATATTCCCTCAGGATAGGATGATCATCAGGGCTTGGTTTAGCACCTTCGATTGTTTTTAACACCTGTATTGCATATAGGGGACATCCCTTTCGGCAATACTTTCTCATTTGCAGGGCTGATATTTGTCTCACCGAGACCGGTTTTTGAATCCCTTGGAGGGTTATCCTTTTTCCTTCTATGCTCACACATTCTAAAGTTTTATGGTAACAGTCCAATTTGGCTTTATGGGCGGCCAGGTAGTCCATACCAATCAATAGGTCATATGATCCCAGGGGTAATACATTAAGGGTTGCTTGGGTGGAAAATTCACCCAACATTAATTGGCAAGATGGTACGACCTCCACTATCTTTCTTTTGGTGCCAATGGCTAACTGTACCAACCATGGTTTAGTTTGCTTCTGTGACTGTAGATTGCACTTATAAACAGTTTTAGGGGCTATATAACTCAAATTTCAACCAGGGTCAATCAAAACAGACACTAGGTGGTTGAAAATCATACCTTCTATTTTCACCACTGAAGCTTGGTGGTTAGCCTGGTTATTATCCAAGGCTGCATAAATCTGTGGCACACTCCTTGCCACATCGTTGACTGTGGTCACTTCCTGAAGGTTATAAACTTTCCGACTGTTTTGTTGTCGGTGTGGAAAGTCTCTCCAGAGATTCTCTCCTTCGCAATCCCAGCATTCCAAAGGTTTCCTCTTTGGGTTATCAGTCTTTACTGGTATAGGTCCAGAAGTTTTATTTTCGTCCACTGAGGGAAAGTTCTACTGGAGTACACTCCAAGTTGGGAAGTTCATTCTAGGGTTCTTCTTGTAGTTTTTAAATCCTGAGGATTTGTTTCCCTTTTTCTGAAATCTCAAAACACTCTTTTGTTTCCAGTCTCCATGAGACTCTGCCCGATGTCCATATTGTTCATGACAATATGTTTCCTTCCTTATGGTGTCTTCTAAGGTCCTTGGCTCATCAAATTCAATTCGGTTATTGTATTCCTTGGGTAACCCATTGATGAAGCGTTGTGCCTTCGCCTTCTCAGCTTTGATGTAGGGTACATATCTCAGTAAGTCAAGGAATTTGTTGACATACTCCTCCATAGTAAGTTGTCCCAGTTTGAGTTCATAAAACTCTTTAGCGTTCTCGTCGAAATACCTTTCCGACAAATACTTCTTCTGGAAGTACTTCTCAAACTGTTTCTAAGATATGTCCTCCTCGCGGACCCCTTTCATATTCTTAAAGTCTTCCCACCAGATGGAAGCCTTTCCATTCAGATTTAAAGTGGCCACTCGCGCCTTCAAGTTCTCTGAGAAATCATGGACTCTGAAATATTTCTTCAGTCCAAGTAGCCAAGCCTCAACTTCCTCTCCCTACTTTATCTCGCCATCGAATGAGGGAGGTTTGGCCTTCCTGAATTCCTCAAATTTATGACTCTTGGAAGTCTTTTGCTTCTTTCATTTCCTATGAGAATAGGAACTGGTCCTGCTGCTGGAAGACCCTTTTGAATCACAAGCTTCCTTCTCAGTGGAATCATCTGGTACTGGTCCTTTACCTCTGGGGTGGACCTTTCTTGATGTGCTTCTCTCAGTATGGCCACTGATATGACCATGATTCTGTATCTTAGGTTCATGTTGCATTTGTCGCTGTAGGTCGGATAAGCTCTGTAGTAAAACTGCATTAATCTTGGTTTGCTTTTCTTGCTCTTTCATGATTCTTTCATTATCGGCCTTGCAGCTTTGCAATTCGACCATGAGACTCCTCAGAGTCTCAGCTAGGCCTGGAGGGGTTCCTATTGCTCTTCTTTCGTCGGACTCTTCGTCCCTGTTGTGGGAGCCTTCTCCCACCTCTTGGTGAGTCACCATACTCTGCGTTTGTAGATTTATGCGGTTGACCATCCGCTTGAGTGAAAAGACAAACGCTGGATATTAGTCAAGAGTTAAATACATTTTATAATTTGCGTATAATTTCATAACTCTTTCACATGCATACACAGTCGGGTTTTCATATTCCAAGTTTTTAATCCTGGATAAGATAGTTAAGTCAGGGGGTTACTCCTCACAGGAGTTTCAAACGGAGTTTATGCGCGAATCGTGCATGAGCCTAATCAGGCCGAGTGTTGCAACCATGCTCTGATACCACTTTGTAACACACCCACTACCATAAATCAAAATTTTTGGTTGTTTTCTCAATAATGAGAATCCCCGGAGCATGTAGCAGCAAAATGCCAATCCCCAAGTCGCAGGTCTTCTATTTACCTACCCGGCTCTCTGTACATAACCGTGGTATTATGTCCCTTTCCATCGGGATTTCTGTCCCCAACAATCCCGACGCACTAAAATGCTCGTTAGCCTTCTAGGCTAAGTTCTTGGTTCGCATGACCTCCTCTATATGACCACGATCATAACTCCCATCGGGGCTACGAAGTTTCTAATGTCAAAATTCATTCACCCCCAAGACTCGCGATCCTTCGAATGTGCCCCTAGCGCATTAGCCCTCCAGGCTAAGCCGGTGGTCCACGTGACCACTACCTTGGAACCGTAGTCAAAACTCTACGTCGGGGTTTTGGGGTTTTCAATGTCGATGTGCATATGCCCACGGGATTCACGATTCTGTGATTCCCGATGCGCCTCTGCTTCAGCTAGCCCTCCTGGCTCAGCCCTGGTCCATGTGACCGTTACCCCGTGTCCACAACCTTACCCTGTCGGGGTTTCGCGTTTCGCGATTTCATAAGGGGTAAACACCACGTCCACGAGATTCCCGATATCCCGATGAACCAAACGCCGAGGGATGGCTTCCCTTGTCAGGACTTTCCCAATCGCTCTAATCTCCTCCACGCGTCCCTCCAAATGGACGGTCCAGATCCTTGTCAGGATTCTAGGACTTTCGATGTCGTGGTTCCTTCGACCTCAGGAATGTCGATTTCCTAATTTTTCGACTCTCGTCAGATCTTTGACACCTGTCCCTCTGAAAAGACGGCTCATATTATGTCGGGGTTTTCACCTAGGACTTCCCCATCCTCTTGTCCCTGGAAATGCTGAGTTCCCGATGCGCCAAACACCGATGGCGCTTGATCTCCGCCACGTGTCCTCTCCCAACGAATGGTCCAGATCCTTGTCGGGATTTCGAGACTTTTGATGTCCTGTATCCTTCGACCTTAGAAATTCCAATTCCCTGATTTCCCAACTCTCACTGGATCCCTGACACCTGTCCTCCACTAGCTTCAACTGTGGCCCACACAGCTCCCCTGTCGGGATTTCGCGTATCGCGATTCCCAACTGCAAGGGTTTCTTTCCTTCGAAATCCCCGATGCTCTGAATTCTGACTCCTCAGAATCCCCTGACACGTGTCTCACTGACGAACGACTATGATCTTTCTAGGATATCGCGGATCGCGATTCCAAGCGGCAATATTTCTTCACTTCGGGAGTTCCCAATAACTTCAATATCCCGATGACTTTTAGGGATGCTCCTCTGTTCACTAGGACTTAACCCCGGTGTAACTCCTGCTAGATCTAACGGTTAGTGGGAGTTCAGCTGTTGATCCAACGGTTCACCAGCCTTTCGAACTTGGACTCCGATGTGGATGTAACCTCATCGCACCTCAGTGAGATCCAACGGTTCTGATGCCACTTTATGCACTCTTCCACAACTTTGTGGACGGGGAAAATCAGCGGTCCAGATGTTCTCATGGAGCATGGGATTCTATGGCCCTAGACTCTTCACTACCCATGAACATACAGGAAAATCAGGTGGTAAGGCCTTTAACACCCTACCTTCTCCTGCTAATCTAATGGTTGTGGGGAAACTGTGCTTTTCCCGACGAATTCTCATCCGTCGATTCGATATTCCTCCCTTAAGCTGCCATCTCAGGTCTTTAAGAGGATCATTCCTCCTCGTACAAGGTTATTAATACTTGCACCTTCAAGTTCCTATTACAGGTTCTAGGTAAACCTTTCCAAGGAGGAAATCTCTACAAGAGATCTATTCTGGGGCCTTCCGGGAAATGGGTGAAGGGACACAACTTCTCGAGAATGGGCTAGAAGCCTAGCTTAATTCAACCTATAATTAGATTCATTTATCAACTTAAATCATGCATGGCTTCCTCTGTTATAAGCATATGTCTATAAATTCTTATCAAAACACTGCACAGACATTCTTACATTGAAATCGTTCACAATTTCACAGGTCTATGAGCATATACATATATGTAACATTCTATGAATTTCAAGAGGCAATATTTAAACAAAACACTTATCAGAAGTGACTTCAGAAATGGGTTCAACTGCTGAGAGGGGTTCTCGTTTCCACCCAACCGTAGGCATAGCGACTCCCAGCGAATTTACCACTAGCCACCCCTGAGCTGAGACTACGATGCCTTGAGACTGCGTCTCTCTGTCTGCCAGTGACCAGGAGAGAAGGTTGCAATCCTTCCTCTCTTCTATCACTCACCCTGCATAATGCCAGAGTTCCCCTCGCGTCTGCCCTCTCAATCGCTTCTTCCATACACCTTATCCTCTCATGAGGTTGCGTGTGGCATGATTACCCTCGCGCTGGTCAATCATGATGGCTCTACGGATAGGCGGTTCACCTCCCCATCCTTCATCAAACCATCAACCTACTAGCCTGCAAGGCATTAATTTCAGGGCCAGCGAGCCGTTTTTGGTTCTCTGGGCCAGTGGAGTCCAAATACAGTATTTAATTCTTGATGGAAGTTAACGCCCCCTTTCCAGGTGCCCTCCACCACCATCGTGGTCTCTTTTCTGCACATCCCCTCTCAGCAGTCCTGCAATAAATTCAAAATGTTATTCACATTCATTGACCTCTTCCTGGAGGTCCATTTACATCACATATTCATACTTATGAGTTTTCCATAGTCCTTGGCCAATCCAGTTATATTTACAATCTGGGGGAAACAGGGTGTGACACCCTTGTTTGATCAATATTGTGCCAACAAAATGGCTCTGTTGTCGGGACCTGTGTTAAAAGGGAACCTGTATGGAGGATGGTTCCGCAA
Organism: Picea engelmannii; assembly: GCA_009831015.1. Classification (NCBI taxonomy): domain Eukaryota; kingdom Viridiplantae; phylum Streptophyta; class Pinopsida; order Pinales; family Pinaceae; genus Picea; species Picea engelmannii. Next base: position 172,330 of record ML815778.1, read on the forward strand.
ATTCATAGATATAATATTGACCAATGGTGGGAGAGAAAATGTGACGCCTTCATATGGAAAGAAGCAGAGCTAAGGGGGAAATCTATGAAAGATATACGAGAGGTAGTCTTTTACTTAGAAATATCGAGTGACCAGTACAAGATATTCTAGGTTAAGTTCCCAGAAGAACTTTTCCGCTAGATAGATAGGCTCCAAGAAGCTCCAGAACTGTTCCAAGAATGAGTCAGAACTTATAAGGCTATGCAACTTGCTCTAGTGTATCTCCCAAATTGAGTGTTCAAGGGAACATCGCATATGTATGCAACTTGCAAATAGATAGCACGCGTATATACACAATTGTCAAGAAAAAAAACACGTATATGTGTCAAAAACACAACTAAGTAAAGGAGAAGGCTCAAAGAATCAGACCCAGAGTGAACAAAGGCTATCAAGCAATGATACAACAAGAAACAAAATATGAACAAGAGAAATCTACAGAGAAAAACATTCCAAACCTTGAAAAAAGAATATTTAACCCCCAATATGGTCACTAATTTTGTTACGAGGAAAATCTCTCTATGACTACGGGAAAACCAAAACATATGAAAATGACTGTAGAAATCAGCTCTATTCTCAAGTATGTTATATAAACAAATATTATAGAAAGACAAGATAAAAGGCCTACCTCATCAAGACGTTCGATGAAGTCCACTGTTGAGCACTTGACCCAAATCAATACACTTGCAACTAGTCCTCAACAACTAAGAAAAGAAAGCATATGGTGATAATATATTATGTTAGCACATTCAATAGCATAATACGTTAACATTCATAGCAAATACGCCCATGGAATAATAATTCAAATATTTGCAAGATATCAATTGGAAGGGAAAAGAGTATTTCTATTAAGATATGATCAACATAAGTGGATAAGTTACAGAATTCCATGTTGGCACGATTCTGAACTGAGAAACTAAGTTCCTTCCAGTAGGGCCTACACCACTTCAATCATCCACCAAAGGAAAGCTCATGTAAGAGAGACAATGAATTTCTCGATCAATAAGGGAAGATCTTGTTGGTTGAACAATGTGTTCAAATTTAAAGGACAATGGGATGCATAATCAATGTGAAGTGAATAATTGCTCCAGAGTAACTTTGCTCTCAAAGTTGAATTCTTTTTCCTCTTTTCCATAGCTCAGAATTGACCAATTTATAGCCTTCAAGTGGAACTAAAGGGACGATTCATAATGTTTCTAGTATATGGAAGGCCAAGGATCATTGATCTCCTCTCGTGACATAGAAACCCGACACCATTTTCTAATTTTTGGCACATTTCTCGATGTACACGGGATATAGTGGTGCAACCTGTGTATACGAATGTTGTATAGTAGGCAAGGT
>ML815779.1:8584-24386 GCA_009831015.1 Picea engelmannii
TATCTCATAGAACTTCTGAGTAAAAGAAGAATCATAGAAGTTAATGGGAGGAGGTTGAATGATCGCGTCAAAACCAGAAGAGTTCAGATTGTCCTTTAGTTATTTGATTTTGGCGTGGATTAGAATATTCTCCTTAAATTGTCTATCAAATATGTTTATGTAATAGGACTTAAGTAGCTATAGAATTTAATTTCGATAAGGTAGGTAGTTGGAGGAAACTCGAGAGGACCTCTTGTAAAAGTAGATGAATTGTATACCTGAATAAAGTTAGTTGCAAAGTAGGAGATAGTTGTTACTGAATGTAAGTTGTTTTCAGACTGTAGCCATTTTATATTTTTGAAGGAATATAACAGAGGGATATTGCCCCAATGCATGGTGTTGCTACTGTTTACAGTTTCTCTGTTACTTTCTATCTTCATGAATGAATGAGTTATGTTATTGAAAGTATGAAACTGTGAATCATTTGAATAAGCTTCAATTGTTTCTCTTCGTTGAGTTCATGCATGGTGTGCATATAGTCTGCAAGGGGTGCGTTGATAAAGTTTGTTTCGACCCAAAAGCTCAGAAGAGATAGAGTGAAACTTAAATTTGCAATGAGTGCAAAGGGACTACTGCAAGGTGTGCACAGTCGCCCGCAAGAAGCTAAGTTTTACGTAGGAATCTGTTGCAAGGAGTGCACAGATTGTAAGTTCAACTAAGTGTTGAGGTAAGCCCTCTAAGGAGTCAAAGGTTCAAGAAATAAAGATCAGGAGAAACAATGGGGAGAAATACTCAATGGGAGTGAAGCTCTGAATATTTCACAAGTCATCGGATAAGATCCATCCAGGAGGGAGCGGGATCGTTGCAGACTGTTGGATCTAGGAAAAGCGCACGAGTTTTGAGTCTCTATTTCCATACAGGAGTGAGGATTCTTTGAAGTCCCGAAGAGGTTAGGGACCATCCATTGTCCATAGGGACAGGTGGTGTAATATCCACAACTTTGAAGCGAGAGTACTTCAGAAGTTTTGTGGACAAGGAGAAAGTGAAATTGTCGAAGAATCGAAGGACGAAATAGATCCAGGTCATTGGTTTCCAAGAGATATGTGTCGACATATCTCAGTATTTGGGGAAATTCCCCTCGAAAGGTTTCGGTCGTGGATTAGGAAAAACTACTGAAGTCCCGAAGGTCGAAGGAGATTGCAACTGTCCATTTGAGGGAGACACATGGAGGGTGGATCTTACCTCCATTAGTTCAGTGCTTCGGAAGTGTAAGGTGTTGGAGTGGGAAGAACGGTTGAAGCCAGGACTCCCAGAGTCACTGCAAATCATTGATTTGAGAGGGGTTTATGGACCTTCAATCCCGTTGAGGATTCAACACTCCATGAGTTTAGAATTTTGGGGATTTGTGGAGAAGTGTTTCCAGATTTTGCCGAAGCCGAAAGTTCGAAGTGATTTAGGAGGTTTATCTCAGGTCATAGCCAAGGTCACACGCGAAGAAGGAGCTAGCGCCCGTTAGTGTGAGATTTGGAAAAGGGTGTTGCGAAAGAAGGACCACAGATAACCATCGATCTAAGAATGAAAAAAAATGACGGTGGGGAATCAATGCGGGGAGCTAAGGAAAAGTTAGTGAACATGCTAGTTCACAGCCCTCTATTTGCTAGCGTCATTGATCTCATCAGGACAGGGGATCAACGATCACAATTCACTCGATATTGGGTGAGCACTTTTCTGATTGTGGGGAAAACACTCTTCGATAAAGAGAGAGGATGTTGGCAGCCTGCAATTACTGTGAACCATCGATCGACGGGCAAATCAATAACGATCAGATCGTGACCGTGAAAACCCTGAGGGTTATAACAGGATCTGTGTTTGATTGATTTTGAGACCATCAAGGTACCGAGGAGCTAATCCATCTCGATAATATTTAACGATCCTTAACCTAGAGGTCGAGTAGCCCCGAGGGAGAGTAAGGGGGGGTTTGCTTCACTAGTCTTGAAACTAGTCTAAAACAGGTGTTTCAGATAAAAACGTCATAACTTATTCATAACATATCCAAATTCAGTAAGAAAAAATTTATTGGTTAGAGTACAATCTGTAGTATTCTTTGTACAATTTTCATATCCATACAATAAATATTTCATGCGGGGCATGCTCTGCAAGTTCTCTCTCTAGAATAAGCCAAAATTCAACAAGGTATGCCATTTTTTCTATAAATCATTTTCTGAGAGGTTCCAAGTAGTGACACCTAGAGGAATTGCATAAAACACACTGAAGAACATTATGTACTATATTCAGATCTTTATTCATTATAGGTACATAGTTATGATTATTTTAATTTAGGGTTGTTGATTAATCCAAAACTAGTCATGTAAGACTAAAGTAAATTTTGATGAAAATGCTAGTCTCTTATTGTTAAAGTTAATGAAGGTTTGTAGGTATGTGATCATATACACCGAGTCTATTATAGAGTTACAAATCAGATTTGTATGATGAAATTGATGAGGGATTTTGGTTGAGGTACATGTTGGGTACATGGTTGAGACAAGTAGTTGATGAGTTGGCACATTCATGAGGTGTATAGTTGATAATGTTGGTACAAATTGATGAGTCATAGTTAATGATTATTTGATGAATGATTGGTACATACTTGGCACATGGTTGGAGGCACTTGTCAGTAGTATTGTTGACACATAGTTTATGAATGATGTAGCATACTTGTATTGGTATATTATTAGAACACATTGATCTTGGTGATGATTATGAGTTGTTGTGTTATGCTTGGTTGATGCACATATTTGAGAGTTGTCTTGGTCATTGATCTTGATGAATAGATCTGATTTGGTTGATAAGATTGATGAGACAGGTTGTTGTGATAGGTTGTTTGGACAGGTTGTTGTGAAAGATTATTCGTACAGGTTTGGTGCATGGTTGATGCACTTGTTTATGGTATAGTTTGATTACAGGGTGAGGTACAAGATGATGCATGGTTCGGTTTATTGGTATAGTTTGTTTGGTGCAGGTTAATTGGTACATGTTTACAACAATATATCTCACATTGATAGTGTGACAGTGGTTCCATCATTCTACTTATACGTCAGGGAAGTTGGACGAGGCAAGGACAGGTGGTTGTAGCCACCTTTGGATTGTAGCTGGAGAACATAGGGGGTTGTATCCTCCTTCTGGTTGTATCCAGAGAATAGGGGAGTTGGAGCTTCCCTTAGGTTGTAGCCTAAGAAACTAGGGGGTTGGAGGCTCCTTCTAGTTGCAGTTGGAAAACAAAGGAGGTTGGTGCTTCCAATGAATGTAATTCTTAAAGACATATAAGAAAACGCATTCAGTGGTTTTCTCCCGCTTTGGGTTTCCACGTAAAACACTAGTGTATTATGTATGTGTGTGATTTCTCCTTTGTTCATTGTTTATTTACTCTACAACTATTGGATGATAATGCTACATTGCTATAACACTTGCATTTTATGGTGAAAAATGATTAAATTTATCTATTATTGATTCACCCCCCCTCTCAGTTATCCAACAGGTATCTTATCCAATATTATTCTTAATTTCCTTGTACCAATCATCATGTATCTATAAAGTTAGAATATTTTCTCAAAGATTCATCTTAAGTGGTATTATTGAGAATATGTGTGGTTTCCAACTCAACACATCTACCACTTTGTTCACCGTTCCTTTAATGTAATAAATCTCAAAGTCGTATTCGCTATGTAATTATGACCAACGCCTTTGTCGCATGGTTCAATTCACTCTGTGTAAATATATATTGCAATCCACAATGATCTGTCTTTAATTCAAATTTTCGTCGAATCAGATAATGTCTCCAAACTCTCAAGGTATACATAATTGCTAATAATTCCAAGTCATGTGTTGCGTAGTTCTCTTCATGCCTTCTCAATTTCCTTGAAATGTAAGCAATCAATTGACCATCTTGCATCAAAACACAGCCTAAACCTTCATTGGATGCATCTATGCATACCAAGAATTCTTTGTCCATGTCGGGGACCTTTATTATCGACATTTTCATCAAGAACTCTTTGAGCCTTTGAAAGCTTACGTGCATTTCTCAGTCCACACAAACTTCTTGTTCTTCTTCTACAATTTCGTGATCGAATTTTCTATCTTTGAAAAAACTTCGACGAATCATCGGAAATATCCTGCTAAACCCATAAATCTATGTAATTCTTGTACATTTTTCGGTGTTGGCCATTCCATAATAGCCTCTACTTTCACTGGATCCATAGCGATACCTTCACCAAATATGATATGTCCCAAGTAATGAATATTTGATTGGTAAAAAGAGCATTTTGATATTTTCCTGTACAATTTGTTTTATCGTAGACACTGTAGGACCAATCTTAAATTTTCGTCATGCTCTTCTTTCATCCGAGAATAAATTAATATGTCATCAATAAATACTTGAACAAACTTGTCCAAGTATTCTCGGAACACCCCATTCATCAAAGTCATGAATACTCCCAGGGTGATTGTCAATCTGAAATGTAAAACTGTAAACTCATATTGTCTAAATCTCGTCTTAAATGCAGTATTAGGGATATCTTCTTCTTTAATCTGTAATTGGTGATATCTTGATCTCAAATCAATCTTCAAAAACATCGTTTCTCCCTTCATCTGGTCAAACAAATAATCTATTATTGGAAACGTATATTGGTTCTTGATTGTTGCTTTGTTGAATTGACGATACTCAATACAATGTATCCATGATCCATCCTTGTTTCTCATGAAAATAACTGGTGCAACACAAGGTGACACACTTGGACGTATAAGTCCCAAGTCCAACAATTTCTTCAATTTCATTTTCAACTCCTGCAATTCAGGCATTGACATCCGATATGGCATTCTCGTTGTTGGAGCCCCCTTTGTTTTTTCTAGCCCGTCTCGAATTTCATGTCTTAATGATCAAAATCGAAACATGGTGTCAATGATGTCACGAACTTCGGTGATGACTGCACACAACCATATATGACTAGAGAAGATTATGAAAAATCTCTAAACACTCAACAACTATCGGTTAAGGGTGAAGAAAGAGATCATACTGACCTTTGTGGCTCTCAACAAGAAACTGAAATGATAATGGCCGAGGTCCAACCTAAGTATAACTTGAGATCTAAGAGTAAGCCCATTTCAACTACTCAACCTAAGAAAATTCTCCCAAGAGGTCAAACTTATGAGCCTACTACAGTAGAAACCCTATTACCTAACAGCAAAGCGAAAGTAGTAAGCACACAAGAGTCCAAAGTGGGAAAAGTTGAGACCCAAGCACAAGGAACTGAAACAGCTAATAAAATTACGCCTTCAACCAAGACCATGAGTAATAAAGCGGTCCAGACGAATAAGTCGAAAAGGAAGGATTCTGAAGTCCCAACTAAAGAAACAGACAAGGTGAGCGGAGTTTTCAGTTTTGAAAACGAGATAAATAAAATTAAGATACCAATCCCTCTGGTAGAATTAGCAAAAAACCCAGTTTATCGGAAGCAGATTACCAAAGTGATAAGTGTCTCGGAGCTAGAAAGCCAGTCTGACGTTTTAAACCTGGAAGATGATAAACCCAACATCACTTTTGGTCCACATTTTGAAGGGGCCAAAGACACTGTTGCTCCCTTTTATATCACCTTGAATGTATACAATCAATTGCTACATAATTGCATGTTAGACTCCGGAGCCTCCCATAACGTGATGCCTAAAATTATTATGGACAAATTGGGTCTCCAGATCACCAGACCTTACAGAGATATTTACTCTTTTGACTCGAGAAGAGTTAAGTGTATGGGAATGATAAAGGATTTAGTAGTTACCCTGGCACGGGTCCCAGTTAAGAGTATCTTGATGGATGTGGTTATTGTTGATATTCTCCCTAAGTATGGCTTACTGTTGTCTAGGTCATGGGGAGCCAAGCTGGGGGGTTATCTTCAAATGGATATGACGTTCGCCACAATTCTTGTGTTTGGTGGGAAATTTACTCGGTTGTACAGAGAGACGAGGCTAGCATATACAGTAAGCGACCCTCAAAATCCGAACAATTTCCTTATTTACATTGCAGATCAAGATTTAGGAAATTGTATCTTATCTTTTGACGACGGTTTAGATGGTTGTCCAGAATAAAACGATATAGAACAGGGAGAGTCAGGTTACATGACCGAGGATATGTGTAGCACCGGTGTCTGGAAAATGTTTTTTGACGGTGCCTCATCTTGTGAAGGGGCTGGTGCAGGAGTGCTTTTAGTGGCTCCCGAAGGAAAGTTCGTTGTTCCTTTTTCTTATAGACTGCAATGGGATATAGATTATACTAACAACATATGTGAATAAAAAACATTGGTCTTAGGATTAGAGGCTGCCAGGAAGCTAAAAATAAATAACCTAGAGGTATACGGAGATGCAGAGTTAATAGTCAAACAAATAAATCGACAGTACCAAGCCAATCATCCCAGATTAAGATCATACAGGAATTGTGCCTGGGATCTGATGGAAAACTTTTTCTCTTCCGTAAATGTCCACTTCATCCCATGCGCAAAGAACTTACATGCTGATGCATTAGCTAAAGCGGCTTCAACTTTCATGCCTCCTACAACCTTTAAATTGAAGTATCACATAGAGATAAGACACAGACCATATATACCATATAATATCCAACACTGGCAGGTTTTTGAGGATGACGAACAAATTAAGAAGTTTCTTGAAGCAATAGGTGAATTTTCCGAAACTCATGCAGACCAAGAAAATCAAAATGACCAGATATGGATCATGCAAGAAGGGGAGGATCCTCAAGCTTTCCGAGACAAAATCGCAAATCATCGTATGCTGGTCCTAAAAAACAACCAGATTCTGAAAGGACTGATCCCTCTGGAAAGACTGTTTGATCAAGACGACATACCTGTAAAATCGACCTTACAACCCCAACTAGAAGAGGTTGAGGACTGTGACATAGGAACCAAAGAAGAGTCCAGGATGGTCAAAATATCTAAACTTCTTCCCCCTGAAATAAAATACAAATATAAGGACCTACTCAGACAATTTAAGGACGTTTTCGCCTGGTCTTATGATGAGTTAAGAACTTACGACACTAACGTGATCAATCACAAGATACCTTTAAAACATGGGGTCAAACCTTTTAGACAAAAGCTTAGGCAGGTCAACCTTATTTTATTACCTGTGCTCGAGAGAGAAGTGAAGAAACTTTTGGAGGTGAAAATTATAGTACCTCTGAGATATTCTGAATGGGTAGCGAATCTGATCCCGGTCCGAAAAAAGAGTGGAGAAATCAGATTGTGCGTGGATTTCAGAAATTTAAATAAGTCATCTCTTAAAGACAACTATCCACTGCCTAAAATGGATCATGTGCTAGAAAGGGTAGTTGGGGCGAATAGAATATCTATGACGGTTTCTCTGGATATAATCAAATTTCCATGAATGAACAAGATAAAGAAAAAACAGCTTTTACTACCCCTTGGGGTACGTTCATGTATGATAAGATGCCTTTCGGTTTGATGAATGCAGGAGCCACGTTCCAACATGCTATGGACATCGCTTTCATCAGAGAGAGGGATAAGTTCGTAGTCATCTATCTCGATGATTTAACAGTCTTCTCCAAATCCGACGAAGAACATCTGGTACATCTTAAACAAACATTCGAAAAGTGTCGCAGGTTTGGTATATCCTTAAACCCCAAGAAATCACACTTCACCATGCAAGAGGGTAAATTAGTAGGTCATATTGTATCTAAGGATGGAATTAAGATTGATCCTAAGAGGGTTGAAGCAATAGATACTATAAACATTCCCAGAAATGTAAAAGAAATTCAATCTTTCTTAGGAAAAATAATTTTTTTACGAAGATTTCTTTCGAATTTCGCTGAAATTGTAAAATTGATCATAGATATGCTGAAAAAGAACAACGAAGTAAAGTGGACAATAGAATCCAAAGCGTCGTTCGCACATATTAAGAAAGTAATAGTTGAGGCACCTGTATTAGCAAGTCCCGATTATCTAAAAGACTTTCTTATTTTTTCATTCGCCTCCGAACACACGATTGTTGCGGTGCTCCTCCAAAAGAACGAAGAGGGTTTCGAACAGTCGATTGCCTTTTTCAGCAAGAGCCTTAGAGACGCATAACTTAAATACGATATAATAGAAAAACAAGCGTACGCCATGGTAAAATCACTTAAGGCATTTAGAACATATGTGTTGCACTCCAAGATCATTGCATACGTACCAACCAGTTCAGTGAAAGATATTTTGGTACAACCAGACAGTGATGGGAAAAGAGGACGATGGCTGGCAAGATTCAAGAATTTGACCTGGAAATCAAACCTACTAAATTAATAAAAGGACAAGGCCTGGCCAAACTTTTGGCTGAATCAAATCTCATAGCTCTAGATATAAACTGCCTGTAGGGATACGAGGAAAATATGAACGTAAGCGAGCTGGACGAACCAACAAGTACAATTAAGATCGAAGAGAAGTTTGCATTATCAGAATGGTACTGAAACATAGTATCCTACCTACTAACTCTAAAATGCCTGAAGGAACTATCACCATCAAAAGCCAGGACTTTAAAGCTTCATGCGGTTAAGTATTGTATCACCGAAAATCAACTATATTGGAAATATCCGCTCGGTTTCTTGTTGGTCTGCTTAGTCGAATCAGAAACAGAAAGGGTTATAAGTGAATTTCATGAAGGAGTTTGTGGAGGACATCACGCTTGGAGGGCCACAGCTTACAAAATTCTAAGGGTTGGGTATTACTAGCCAAAACTCTTTTCAGATGTTAACGCCAAAGTCCGAGCCTGTAACCCTTGTCAGCTATTTGCAGGTAAACAGAAAATCCCAGCACTACCTTTGGTTCCGGTCAAAACTGAAGCCCCTTTTCAACAATGGGGGATAGATTTCATAGGAGAAATTAATCCGCATTCTAGTGACCAACACAAGTGGATCTTAACTGCCACAGACTACTTTACTAAATGGGTGGAAGTTATTCCGACCAAGAGGGCAACTGACTCGGTGGTAATAGAGTTCTTAGAAGACAATATCCTGTCAAGATTTGGTTGCCCCCGAAAGATAGTCACGGATAATGCCCAGGCTTTCAAGTCTATGGTTATGATCAGCTTCTGCCAAAAGTATAATATCATTCTTGGCCATTCTACAGCGTACTACCCCCAAGGAAATGGATTGGCTGAGTCGTCTAACAAGAGCCTGATAAATATAATTAAGAACATGTTGGATGAAAGCAAAAAGTCTTGGCATGTACATTTAAAGTACGCTTTGTGGGCGAATCGCATAGGCACTAAAAAGTCTATCGACATGTCTCCTTTTCAGATGGTATATGGGACAAACGCGATGTTACCAATAAATTTAGCACTCCTCATGATGAAGTTGTGTAAAGATCAGAAAGAAGAACCTAATCATGTCAACAGGAGGATAAATCAGCTAATCGAGGTTCAACAACATAGGGTCGAAGTAGATGAAAAAATGCAGAAGTATCAAGACGACATGAAGGCATTATTCGACCGTAGAGCGAAGTATAGAGATTTCCTCCCAGGTGATTTAGTACTAAGGTGGGATGCAAGGAGGGAAGAAGAAGCGAAACATGGTAAATTCGATCACCTCTGGTATGGGCCATTCAGAGTCTCGGCTCTCGAAGGAAAAAATTCTTTCCTACTGGAAAATCTAGACGGTGAAATCCTCAACGCCCCTGTCAACGGGCGTTATCTGAAGCATTATATGACATAAACAGTTGCCAATATATATATATATATATATATATATATTCATTTAATTTTAGATTTATATATTCATATATAGAATTTTTACTTATGTATATATATTTTCCTTTTCGTTTGGTTATGTTGATCTTCTTTCACGAATTTTTGACACCATTTGGATAGCCCCGATAACTTTCGTATTTGCCTCTTACAGGATTCCAGCTGCACACAAAACAAGCAGGAGAAGTAAATCGAAAGTTGGTGTCAGAAATGAATCGGCTTAAACAGGTGATACCAAATATTTTTGACATTGTGCAAAGAAAATGAAACGATAAGGTAAAGATGAGATTTCCTAAAAGACTTGTTTTGAAGGACTATTAAAGAAAACCGAGGTAACCTCATTCAGACAGCAACATCGTCCGAACTAATAAATAACAGAGTTGTTTCCTTATTTAATCGTTTACGAAAAAATAAGACAAAATAAATGATTCACTCAAATACTCAAATTAAAGCAGTCAGTCAAAGTAAAATACCCCCGAAAAAGATTTACAAGAGTTAGTTTTGAATTTTTGACTTCTGTTTTTCAGTTCGTAAATCACTATCTGTCACCCTTTTCTGTCTTCAGGTTTACCTTTAAAAAAAATTCAGCCTCTTTCGGTTTTGCATACGAAGGGATAGGAGATTTTGTTTCAACCTCATGAGTTTCAAAGCAGATTGTGGAAAGAAAGCGGGTCTTCACAACTCCTCAGCCCCCTGCTAAACGAAGGGACGCTTAAAGTGATCCTGACTTTCCTAGGTTTTTCAACAATTTCGGAGGATTGAGGCTTCCTCAAATAGAATGCCCTAAGAAATTTATTTTCCCTTTTTCCCTCAGAACGAAGGTGTTGTGAAGGTTAAGGGAAGGTTGGTACCAAGTAATCAAAGTAAGTTGACAGACCTAAATGCAAAATATTACACAGATATCAACCCTGATACAAACTGATTGCCCCCATCTTCGCGCTCTAAAAAAGCAAATTATAAGACAGGTGGTGAAAGGAAATTCAGAAATGATTGCCCCCATCTAGTCCAAGAGACGATGAAAGGAAATTCAGAAATGATTGCCCTCATCTCATCATTTAAATGCACAAATATATTCCAAAGTGGTGAAAGGAAATTCAGTAAAAGGGGCCAGATAACTTCACCGGGGTATTGAACAGGCTCGCTGGCGGTGAAGCAATATCTGAGATATCTATAAAGCTGTTATACATGAATATCACTCTACTCTGGTAACCAATTCTTTTAAAAAAACCTAATCTACATCCCATGTTCAGACAGGGCTTCTTGATTAAAAACATATAATCTTCTTCTTTTGATGCAAGCTAATAGCCACAAGATCTGTTGGGTCTCCTAGAACTGTTTTGATTGTCTTAAGGCAGACCTAAATTCAGTAACGGGGAGGGGAAGGTCGTGAAAGGGACTACGGCTAAGTTTAAAAAAGTATCTGAGTTTGAAAAGCTTTTCAAGGTAAAAAACGAAGTCTCTTTCCCCTTCGATACCCTGTTCTCAGGAACCTTTTCGCCTAATTGAAGCTATTGACTCCATTTACCCAATATCGGCACATGGTCTACTATTCTTCCCATCTTACAAGAAAACAGGATCCCTAGTTGGAGCCTATGTTGGAGCTGCCTTTGTTTTTTCTATCCCATCTCGAATTTCATGTCTTAATGCTTGAAATCGAAAGATGGTTTTCGTATTTTCCATCTGTGGTTTCAAAATCTCTGAAGTCTTATCACGCGAGCAGCGATAGTTATTGTACTCTCGAGGCGAGTTCTACTTTTTGTCAAAATATATTTCCCCCTTTGTTCTACCTCGAGATTTCGTATGTTGGATGCTATAGTCACGTAGTTCACAAGTCTCGAGCAATGAAACGGCGAAATCGTTTTAAAATTTTACCCAGGGCAGTAACGATAGTAAAATTTTCCTAAATCACGGTTAAACATCATCGGGTTTTCGCGTCTCGGCGTTTACTAAATCCAAAAGTCTTATTGTCGTAACCTTGATAGACGAAACCACGAATTTCTTGTTTTAGTAACCCATGTCAAGGTTAAAGGTAAAAGCTTAGCCATGGTTAAGTTCTGTCGGAGATTCGCAACTCGGCGTGTTCTCTTTTAACAAGCTACACTGTCAAAGCCCCAAGTCGCGAAGTCATGATAAAGATATGAACATAATTAATTAAACACTTAATCTGATTTTATCCTCCCTTTTAATTAAAACATATCATCGCGATCTCGCGGTTTCGCAACTCGGCATGCAAACTTCCTGGAAGCTATGCCTTTGAAGCTCTGAGTTGCAATATGGCGATATAAATAATTACGTAATTAATTAAGCGCCTAATCACAATTACGTTTTGATTAACCAAAGTCAATCATCGCAATTTGGGTGTTAAAGGTTCAAAGGGTTAAAGCAAAAATTCCCGATACAACGAGTACCGAAAGATTAATTAACTTTGGTAAAACCGGATTAATTGAGCTAAACCAGTATCTCCCGTGATTTGATGCATGCACAGTTTATGAGGCAGTATTAAATCTTCCTTACGCCAACTGACATTTCGAACTGCCAAAATTTATGGCATTAATTAGAAATAAGGCGAATCGACAAATAAAGATTGGGTTTTTATTGCTAAATTTATTTTTAAGCGTGATTTGACCGATCCGTTCTTAAAAGGTACCGAGTTTTCGAATATATAGAGTTGTTATTCGTTATAACAAATTCATTTCTATATTACGCAGAGCACACTTTCTCAGCGAGCTAATTTCTGTATGTATACATATTTTTATTGCAGAAGAGCTAAAGCAGGATCTCCCGTCATGGCCCCACAAAAAGTGTCGAAAGCCAACGTTGAGGTTTCAGGACAAGGTTCAGAAAACGTCGCTGATACTTCACCTCGAAGTGTCGACTCTGTCTCGAACTGGTCGTTTGTTTCTGATGTTCTACAGGCCGAATTAGTGGATTATTCTGATGATTCCAGTGACAATGAAAAAGACGACATAACCACTAAATATAAGATCGTCGTTCAATCGGGGATGCATAAAGTAGTGTCCAGGCCACAACTACTCCCTTACTATGATATGGTCCGATGGGCATTAGACCATGTAGACATACCAACCAGAACCATCATCAATGAGCAGAAGGTCACCATCGGGACTTTCAGACCTGAACAATTGTGGGCTATGTACAAGTTGTCTATTGCGTCTGACCTTACATACGATGTTGAGTTCTTGGAGAAGTTCAAACAGAAGGAATGTGTGCAGTATGACAAGACTATGTCCAGCTTAATAAGAGATTAGGTTTCACACCCTGCGAGGTTCAAGGCAGACAACAATGGTATATATTCAATAGCTTCCTTGGAACCACAGTTCAAGTATATAGCTATGATGACCTGCAGATTATACGGGAGAGAGGACACCTCACATTTCTTTCTTCAATGGGTGCCTCTAATACATCAAGTCGCTGAAGGCTGTTCCTTCAACTAGGCGAAAATGTTGTCTGATAGCTTGACCAGTCGGGTTATAGAGTATCAGGAGAAGAAAGAGAGTGGAAATATTTCTTCATTTTTTATGTCTTCATACATTATGGACGTCGTGTGCTTTCTAACACCATTTCCCTTAATGAGTTGGAGTTGGACTCCAGCAGAGGCCGAGCCCATCCACGTCTATCATTCGAAATTGTGGGAAAACAAAGTGGCAGATTTCGTATATGAAATCTTCAACTGGGTGATGGTACCACTGCATGTCACTATTTTCGGCCACCCGCCACCTAGGATCTCAAACAGTATAGTGAATAATTTGAGCAGTATAGCTTATTGGTATGTAGAAGCCGAATTCTCATATCTCAGATTTTTCAAGGCTTCTGTTCCCCCGCATGCATTGCCATTATTCATCCCCGACAAGCTGGCTTGTCGTGAAGTTGCTAGACAAACAGTAATCGGTGGCATAAGCAAGGAGACTAAGGGATACTCAAAGAAGGTATGGTCACCTTTTCCTGTTCATTTAAATTCATATTCTTTGTTAGATTTCGGGCATGCTAAAGCTGAGGCAACAGCCCTGGAAGACCTAAAATTGGTCCTTATTGAATTCAAGAAGCACAATCTGCAAAGGGTCGTGAGTAATCATTTGTCCAGTTGCAGACTCAAGAGATTTGAACATGAAAATTCGCCCTCGAATGACATTTTCTGAGTTGTAAGATCTTATGCCGATATTTTAGCTCAGATACAAACCTTGGCACCTGAAGAGAGGGTCGATGTTCTGAAGTTCCAAGAACATCGACACAGTTGTCTTCCCGTAGTCTTACGGGGTGAGAATCCGAGTACAACAGAGGTGAAACAAAAAGATGCTGAAGGCTCCAAATATGCGACTCCCAGTCAAGAAAAACACCAGGACGGAGAAGAGAAAACTAAGAGTCCGAAAGTAAGGATAAAGACTCCCGACCTGCCGAAAAAGTAAACTCTGGTTACTACTCTGGGGCAATCAACGAAGCAAATCGGAGATCCTATCGCATCCATTACTCCCTTGCAGTCAACTCAGGGAAATATTGATGTAGGGTGGATCTTAAATGAAGAATTGAGTCCTATAAGGGTGGAAGAGCTCCTTCCAAATGAGTTCTTCTTTGATAAGAAGAAAAATGCAGTGGTAAAGAGAGAATTCTATCAAGAAGGGGAATCAACAGCCAATAAATACAAAGTATTAACTGATGGGAAAGACAAGAAGAGTGAACAGTTCACGACAGAAATAGTTGGGACATTAGGGGCATATGCCATAGAAAATCAATTTTCAGTCGGGGTTTTGAAAAACCAGCTGAAACGAAAAAATCGCCTCATCAAAACCCTAGAAGCTAGACTAGCTACAACAGCGGAGGCTGCCAAGGACCATGCGAGTGTAGGGATAGAGCAAGCAAGGTTGGTTGATAAAAGTGAGATAGAGCTGTTTAAGACTAAGCTCGAACAAGCAGAGCTGGTGGTTCGGAATGGTCAGATATAAGTGGGTCAGCAAAAAGACTTGATCGAACAGCTACAGGCTAGAGTGGAAATCGCCGAAAGTAAAGTTATAAATATCGGGATGTTCCAGTCCCAGGCGATGGAGATTCAGAGCAGAGTTTATGCGGCCCAGCGAAATTTACTCGCCAAGGTAGAGGTGATTCGGGACAACTGCTTATTGGTTAATCAAGTTTTGGAAAAATTATTTGTTAGAGAAAGAGAAGCTGGAGCAGCACGGGTCGCATTTCAAGAGGCTGTGATAGCTACAAACAATAGGGAATCGGAAAGTACTCCTAGGTTTCCCATTTCGGAGAAGACCAAAGAAAATATTCTATTAAAAGAATGGGAGCACGGCATCTCAGAAGGTAAGCTGCAAGCCAAGAGGGTAAAAAAATCCTTAGAAGAGGCTTCTAGCTCTATAAATGGTAATCTGTTAGGTATTCTCAGTGAAGGTAATGCTGAGGCATTGATTCAAATGAATATGGAAAAAATCTCACTTGATTTAAATGAAAAAGAGGAAAGAGATTCGGCCGAGATCTCACAAGTGACTATGCCAGACATAGTCCAAATAGACAAATGTATGATTAAACCAAGTGTGCAATTGTGCACTATCGACATCATAGACAGACAGATGGAAGACAGGTTGTCGCAATTAGCCCGAGATTGTTACTCTTTTGAAGCCAATTGTCTAACAGAACCGTCAAGGCTGATATCTCGGCTGGTGGAAAGGTGTGTCACTTGTACCGAGCATGCGCGAGGACAAGCTTCTGGCACCAAATAAAGACAGAGAGAAAGAAATGGAACGATTTCTCTCCTCCTTATCATAACTGAAAATTTTGCAACGATTGAGATTCCATCTTATTGTAAAACTGTATAAATATATCATAGAAAGAAAGAAAAAGGGTTGGACCTTTTTGTGTCGATTGTAATAGAGGTTTTTCAATTTGAGAGTTAATATAAAGCAAATCCGAAGATTCTCAATTCCGTCACGACTGTGTTATGAGTTTGTTTTCTTGTATCTCATATTTCGTTTCATTTCATATTTGTATCTGATGAATGCTTCGCTATAATTTAGTACAACCT
>ML815779.1:80628-93873 GCA_009831015.1 Picea engelmannii
AAGTTTTTTAGATGCTGAAACACCGCTGTAGCTTATGCTGAAACACCAGGCTGTAGCATAAGCTGAAACACAGTGCTGAGTATATGCTGAAACACTGCTGTAATAGATGCTGAAACACTGTTGTAGTAGATGCTGAAACACTGATGTAGTAGATGCTGAAACACGGCTGTAGCAGATGCTGAAACACGGCTGTAGCATATGCTGAAACAGTGCTGAAACTGAGTTTGGCATTTAAATTTGACTGAAAAATCAGCGAGACTGAAACTGGGTGGGATTTTGAAAAATTAACAGTATCTATCTTAATTTTTACTTAAAAGTAAAATATAAAAATACCCTTTTGAAGAGAACAGTTTAACAATTATGAATATAAATTTTCCATAATTTTCTGTTGTGTATTCTTAGAGATATGGATTTTTCATTTCACCGAATCATAATCTCACCTAAAAATATTATGAAGTGATTTTTTTATAAAATTAAATAAAATTAGATAAAAACAATGAAAATGAAAATAAATTATACCCAATGAAAGTAGATTCAATTTTAAAAATGTTGCTATCAATTCTCAAACTAAATTCTGAGTATTTGTAGGAGTCTGCTACCTCCAAAGATGAAGTAAGATGGAGAGAATTTGAAGTTTCTTGCAAACAGTCCCATTTTCAAGTTTTCGGCCGAAATATTCTTTCGGCCGAAACCTAGTTTTTAACGGAATCCGTTAAAAATAAACGTTTCGACCTAAAAGTCTTTCGGCCGAAATATGCTTACCACGGGAAATTAAGTCATCCAAAAAAAATTGTACACGAATTTTGAGGTCACCGTTAAATTTGACGTGAAAATTTTTGGCCGAAAAAAATTTCAGCCGAAAAATTGCCGCTAGAAATTTTGGAGACTTGATTGTCACGAAAGTGTTACCCAGATTCATGATTTTACCCATACATACTAATTATTATTCTCAAAACCCTAGATTTAAGTCTCATTAATTAAATTTAAATCAAATTAATTAAATTAAATTACGAAATTAGGACAACCGACTTAATTAAATAACTTTTAAATTAAAAAATTGTCTTGCATTTAAAGTATTAATTGACGACGATCAGCTAGCTCTCACTCGACGATTAGTCCTGATGATGAATCCTGATTCGGATTCGAAACGTCGATGACGAAATGACATCAACTGTGGATTATACGAACAACACATGCGAAACTCCTCACCACAGAAACTTAAAAACAACAATATCTTCCCTGTACGAAAGGGAAACCTGGAACAATTTCCGTTTACTGGAAAACCTACGAATTAAAATTGTTAGACGAATTGTTGATCTCGATTTTCTTAAAAAATGCAGAGACAATAACCTAACACCGATTTTCACCCTCATTAATCACCAAATTCGTAGCAGATGGAACTACAAAGCCTTTGAATGGCTCAGTCGTGCAATAGTCCAGGGAGAATTAAGGAAAACACGCGCATCATTGGACGCTCTATCAAAAAACGCATTGAAACTTCACTTCCAGCTCGCGCATAAGATTTGTATGGACCTATGGACAGTGATGGATGTCAGCGCTGCGTTGAAGGCAGAAGGAGAGAGATGCAAAGCCATTGAACGCCACACATGAAAATTATAAAATCTCACAGAAAAAAGGGACACGGCAGGAAACAAAAATAACACCACAGATAATAGGGATAAAGCTACAGAAAACAATGATAGGAAAGTGGTAAACCTGTCCAACCTTGATCTTAACAAGGAAGAAATTAATATCCTAAAGAAAGGATTAGGGTTTGCCATTGCTCCAAAAATTGTCCTAGTCGAAAACATAGTCTGCAGCATAGAAGACAGCATTAAAAACCTCAATGAAGAATACAAGGATGCTATTAGGAAAGACTGCGCTGTGGTCCTCAGGAATGCAAAACCACCTAAAAATAACATCAGCAAAAAGGACCAAGAATCCATTAAGAACCTAAGAAACAATGAAAACATTGTAATTCTAAGAGCTGATAAAGGAGGGTCAATAGTAGTCATGAACAAAATAGACTACAACACCAAAATAATGGAGCATCTCACCACGACTGGCAGTTACAAGAAGCTAGACAGCAACCCTATATCCAAGGTCATCAAAGAAGTCAAGAAGGCCATTAAAGTCTCCAACCTCGACAAATGGATGAAAAAACAATTAACCCAAAGCTGCCTAATCACCCCTGGAATTTTTGGACTCCCTAAGATCCACAAGGAAGGAACCCCTCTAAGACCAATCGTCAACACAATCGGTTCCCCAACCTATGAACTAGACAAATACGTGGCAAGAATCCTAGGACCATTAGTTGACAAAACAGACTCATACATCAAGGATTCAAGAGACTTCATGGAACTCATAAAAGAGGAGAAAATTGATTCAAAGGATATGCTCATCAGCTTTGATGTAGTTTCACCTTTTACTAAGATCCCAGTAAATGAGGCCATTCAAGTCATAAAGGAGGTAGCAGACCCGCAAACAACTAAACTAGCAGAAGTGTGTCTAAAATCAACTTTCTTCAGCTTCCAAGGAGAGTTTTTCGAACAAACAAGCGAAGTAGCCATGGGATCCCCTTTATCCCCAATTGTAGCCAACCTCTACAGGGAGAAGTTTGAGAAAAATGCCCTTGAAACATACCCCCTCAAACCATCCAGATGGAAAAGGTATGTGGACGATACCAACGTCAAGTGGCCTCATGGAAAAGAAGAACTAGATAGATTCATTGAGCACCTCAATGGAATTTCTGAGAACATTAAATTCACCATGGAACTAGAAGATAACAATAGCATACCCTTCCTAGACGTACTTATAACTAGGAAACAGGATGGCACACTTGGGCAAAAGGTTTTTAGGAAGAAAACTCACACAGACAACTACCTTCACATCGAATCCCACCACCACCCCTCCCAAAAGATGGGGGTTCTCAACACCATGGCCACAAGGGCAGCAATAATTTCCTACAAGGAACATCTTAAAGAAGAAATAGACCACTTAACTAAGGTCTTCAAGAACACTGGATATAGAGATAGAGACATCAAAAAGGCAATCGATAAGAAGGAAAGAAGGACCCATACATAGAATGATCAAACCTCAAACATTAAAGCCTTTCTTCCCTACATTCGAGGTGTCACAGATAAGATTGCCAAGGTTTTAAAAAGAAAAGAAATTATGACCTCCTTCAAACCCCTAATTACTATCAGACAAAGAATGAAGTCTGTAAAGGACCCTATAGACAACCGACAAGAGAAAGGCATCTACAAAGTGTCATGTTCATGAGGGAAATGTTACATTGGTGAAACTGGACGATCATTCCAGGTAAGGATTAAGGAACACGATGAAGACATTCCAAAGGAACGTACCTACACTTCCGCCTTAGCAGAACACTCCCTCAAAACCAAACATCATGTTTTCCTTGAGGATACCAAGATACTAGCAAAAGAGGATCACTACTACAAAAGACGCATAAGAGAAGCTATAGAAATAATCAAGCACCACAACAACATGAAGAGAGACGATGGCCTAGAGGTAAGTAGCTTTTGGCACCCATTAATCAACCAAATAAGGGACCATCATAGACCAAATCAGGTATGACACTGACCTTTTCCTTTCCTTTCCCTGCTTGTTGTGGTTTAATTTGAATAGGTTCTTAGGTTTAAGGGTCTATCTAGTCTTACTACTACTATAAAAACTCTAATTTAAAACTTGTCACTATACACTTTATTAATTAAACCCTAATCCTTTTACAAACCCTAATACCCTCATTAGATATTATTACCCTACAAACTTATATTAAAACACTATCGATTCTAATAACTAGATATAACTAAAACCTGAGCGCTTAAATAAAAAACCTAAATGAGTAAGGAAACCTAGATTTCGCACTATTTTTTATTTTGACACCTAACTACAATATCCACACTTAGGTAATAAGCATTGATTCTCAATATTAATACACATATGTAATCATATGATATTAATATCTTAAATAACAAATAATCACAAATAACCCCACTACATATACACTAACACTACTAAATAATTAATTAAGAGTAAAACCTAATTACCTAAAACCCTAAAACAAATAAATAATTAAAGGCTCATATAACCTAGATTTTTATATATACTTACACACACTAATTATTATTCCACACTTAGGTAATGATCATTAATCATATGACATTAATATCCTAATCACCTTAAAAATAATCACAAACAAACCCCACTACTTATATACCAACACTATTAAATAATTAATTAGGAGTAAAACCTAATAAATTACCTAAAACCCTAAACAAATAATTAAAAAACCTCGTATAAACCTAGATTTTTTATACTTATACATACTAATTATTATTCTCAAAACCCTAGATTTAAGTCTCATTAATTAAATTTAAATCTCATTAATTAAATTAAATTCCGAAATTAGGACAGTCGACTTAATTAAATAACTTTTAAATTAAAAAATTATCTTGCATTTAAAGTATTAATTGACGAAGATCAACTAGCTCTCACTCGACAAGTTGTCCTGATGATGAATCATGATTCGGATTCGAAACGTCGATCACGAAATGACACCAACTGTGGATTATTCGAACAACACATGCGAAACTCCTCGCCACAAAAACTTAAAAACACCAATATCTTCCCTGTACGGAAGGGAAACCTGGAACAATTCCCGTTTACTGGAAAACCTACAGATTAAAATTGTTAGACGAGCTATTGATCTTGATTTTCTTAAAAAATGCAGAGACAATAACGCAACCCCGATTTTCGCCCTCATTAATCACCAAATTCGTAGCAGATGGAACTACAAAGCCTTTGAATGGCTCAGTCGTGCCCTAGTCCGGGGAGAATCAAGGAAAATGCACGCAACATTTGACGATCTATCAAAAAACGAACGGAAACTTCACTTGCATCTCGCACTAAGATTCGTATGGACCTATGGACAATGATGGATGCCAGCGCTGCATTGAAGGCAGATAGAGAGAGACGCAAAGCCACTGAACGCCACACACGAAAATTACGAAATCTCATAGAAAAAAGGGACACGACAGGCAACAGAAATAACACCGTAGATAACAGGGATAAAGCTACAGCAAATGATGAGAGGAACGTGGTAAACCTGTCCAACCTTGATCTTAACAAGGAAGAAATTAATATCCTAAAGAAAGGATTAGGGTTCGCCATTGCTCCAAAAACTGTCCTAGTCGAAAACATAGTCTGCAACATAGAAGACAACATTAAAAACCTCAATGAAGAAGACAAGGATGCCATTAGGAAAGACTGTGCCATGGTCCTCAGGAATGCAAAACCACCTAAAAATAACATCAGCAAAAAGGACCAAGAAGCCATGAAGAACCCAAGAAACAATGAAAACATTGTAATTCTAAGAGCTGATAAAGGAGGGGCTACAGTAGTCATGAACAAAATAGACTACAACACCAAAATGAAGGAGCATCTCACCACGACTGGAAGTTACAAGAAGCTAGACAACAACCCTATATCCAAGGTCATCAAAGAAGTCAAGAAGGCCATTAAATTCTCCAACCTCGATGAATGGATGAAAAAATGATTAACCCCAAGTTGCCTAATCACACCTAGAATTTATGGGCTCCCTAAGATCCACAAGGAAGGAACCTGTCTAAGACCAATCGTCAACACAATCGGTTCCCCAACCTATGAACTAGCCAAATCCGTGGTAAGAATCCTAGGACCATTAGTCGGCAAAACAAACTCGTACATCAAGGATTCAAGAGACTTCGTGGAACTCATAAAAGAGGAGAAAATTGATTCAAAGGATATTCTCATCAGTTTTGATGTAGTTTCACTTTTTACTAAGATACCCCTAAATGAGGCCATTCAAGTCATAAAGGAGGTAGCAGACCCGAAAACAACTAGACTAGCAGAAGTGTGTCTAAAATCAACTTTCTTTAGCTTCCAAGGAGATTTTTTCAAACAAACAAGTGGAGTAGCCATGGGATCCCCTTTATCCCCAATTGTAGCCAACCTCTACATGGAGAAGTTTGAGAAAAATGCCATTGAAACATACCCCCTCAAACCATCCAGATAGAAAAGGTATGTGGACGATACCAACGTCAAGTGGCCTCATGGATAAGAAGAACTAGACAGATTCTTTGAGCACCTCAATGGAATTTCTGAGAACATTAAATTCACCATGGAACTAGAAGATAACAATAGCATACCCTTCCTAGACGTATTTATAACTAGGAAACAGGATGGCACACTTGGGCACAAGGTTTTTAGGAAGAAAACTCACACAGACAACTACCTTCACACCGAAACCCACCACCACCCCTCCCAAAAGATGGGGGTTCACAACACCATGGCCATAAGGGCAGCAAGAATTTCTGACAAGGAACATCTTAAAGAAGAAATAGACCACTTAACTAAGGTCTTCAAGAACATTGGATATAGAGATAGAGACATCAAAAAGGTAATCAATAAGAAGGATAGAAGGACTCGTACACAGAATGATCAAACCTCAAACATTAAAGCCTTTCTTCCCTACATTCGGGGTGTCACAGACAAGATTGCCAAGGTTTTAAAAAGAAAAGAAATTATGACCTCCTTCAAACCCCTAATTACTATCAGATAAAGAATGAAGTTTGTAAAGGACCCTATAGACAACCGACAAGAGAAAACAATCTACAAAGTGTCATGTTGATGTGGGAAATGTTGCATTGGTGAAATTGGACGATCATTCCAGGTAAGGATTAAGGAACACGAAGCAGACATTAGAAAGGAACGTACATGCACTTTCGTCTTAGCAGAACACTCCCTCAAAACCAAACATCATGTTTGCCTTGAGGATACCAAGATACTAGCAAAAGAGGATCACTACTACAAAAGACACTTAAGAGAAGCTATAGAAATAATCAAGCACCCCAACAACATGAACAGAGACAGTGGCCTTGAGGTAAGTAGCTTTTGGCACCCATTAATCAACCAAATAAGGGACCATCATAGACCAAATCAGGTATGACACTGACCTTTTCCTTTCCTTTCCCTGCTTGTTGTGGTTTAATTTGAATAGGTTCTTAGGTTTAAGGGTCTATCTAGTCTTACTACTACTATAAAAACTCTAATTTAAAACTTGTCACTATACACTTTATTAATTAAACCCTAATCCTTTTACAAACCCTAATACCCTCATTAGATATTATTACCCTACAAACTTATATTAAAACACTAGATCGATTCTAATAACTAGATATAACTAAAACCTGAGCGCTTAAATAAAAAACCTAAATGAGTAAGGAAACATAGATTTCACACTATTTTCTATTTTGACACCTAACTACAATATCCACACTTAGGTAATAAGCATTGATTCTCAATATTAATACACATATGTAATCATATGATATTAATATCTTAAATCACAAATAATCACAAATAACCCCACTACATATACCCTAACACTACTAAATAATTAATTAAGAGTAAAACCTAATTACCTAAAACCCTAAAACAAATAAATAATTAAAACCTCCTATAACCTAGATTTTTATATATACTTACACACACTAATTATTATTCCACACTTAAGTAATGATCATTAATCATATGACATTAATATCCTAATCACCTTAAAAATAATCACAAACAAACCCCACTACTTATATACCTACACTATTAAATAATTAATTAGTAGTAAAACCTAATAAATTACCTACAACCCTAAACAAATAATTAAAAAACCTCGTATAAACCTAGATTTTTTATACTTATACATACTAATTATTATTCTCAAAACCCTAGATTTAAGTCTCATTAATTAAATTTAAATCTCATTAATTAAATTAAATTCCGATATTAGGACAGAGGACATAATTAAATAACTTTTAAATTAAAAAATTGTCTTGCATTTAAAGTATTAATTGACGACGATCAGCTAGCTCTCACTCAACGATTAGTCCTAATGATGAATCCTGATTCGGATTCGAAATGTCGATGATGAAATGACACCAACTATGGATTATCTGAGCAACACATGCGAAACTCCTCACCACAGAAACTTAAAAACAGCAATATCTTCCTTGTACGGAAGGGAAACCTGGAACAATTTCCGTTTACTGGAAAACCTACGGATTAAAATTGTTAGACGAGCTGCTGATCTCGATTTTCTTAAAAAATGCAGAGACAATAACCTAACCCCAATTTTTGCCCTCATTAATCACAAATTCGTAGCAGATGGATCTACAAAGCCTTTGAACGACTCAGTCGTGCCCTAGTCCGGGACGAATTAAGGAAAACGTGCGCAGCATTGGACGCTCTATCAAAAAATGCACTGAAACTTCACTTGCAGCTCACGCATAAGATTCGTATGGACCTATGGACAATGATGGATGCCAGAACTACATTGAAGGAAAACGGAGAGAGACGCAAAGCCATTGAATGCCACACACGAAAATTACGAAATCTCACAGAAAAAAAGGAACATGGCATGCAACAGAAATAACACCACAGATAACAGGGATAAAGCTACCTTGATCTTAACAAGGAAGAAATTAATATCCTAAAGAAAGGATTAGGGTTCACCATTGCTCCAAAAATTGTCCCAGTCGAAAACATAGTCTACAGCGTAGAAGACATCATTAAAAACCTCAATGAAGAAGACAAGGATGCCATTAGGCAAGACTGGGCCATGGTCCTCTGGAATGCAAAACCACCTAAAAATAACATCAGCAAAAAGGACCAAGAAGCCATTAAGAACCTAAGAAACAATGAAAACATTGTAATTCTAAGAGCTAATAAAGGAGGGGTTACAGTAGTCATGAACAAAATAGACTACAACACCAAAATGATGGAGCATCTCACCACGACTGGCAGTTACAAGAAGCTAGACAACAACCCTATATCTAAGGTCATCAAAGAAGTCAAGAAGGCCATTAAAGTCTCCAACCTCGACGAATGGATGAAAAAACGATTAACCCCAAGCTGCCTAATCACCCGTAGAATTTATGGACTCCCTAAGATCCACAAGGAAGGAACCCCTCTAAGACCAATCGTCAACACAATCGGCTCCCCAACCTATGAACTAGCCAAATACGTGGCAAGAATCTTAGGACCATTAGTCGGAAAAACATACTCATACATCAAGGATTCAAGAGACTTCGTGGAACTCATAAAAGAGGAGAAAATTGATTCAAAGGATATGCTCATCACCTTTGATGTAGTTTCACTTTTTACTAAGATCCCACTAAATGAGGCCATTCAAGTCATAAAGAAGGTAGCAAACCCGCAAACAGCTAGACTAACAGAAGTGTGTCTAAAATCAAATTTCTTCAACTTCCAAGGAGAGTTTTTCGAACAAACAAGTGGAGTAGCCATGGGATCCCCTTTATCCCCAATTGTAGGCAACCTCTACATGGAGAAGTTTGATAAAAATGCCCTTGAAACATACCCCCTCAAACCATCCAAATGGAAAAGGTATGTGGACGATACCAACGTCAAGTGGCCTCATGGAAAAGAAGAACTAGACAGATTCTTTGAGCACCTCAATGGAATTTCTGAGAACATTAAATTCACGATAGAAATAGAAGATAAAAGTAGCATACCCTTCCTAGACTTGCTTATAACTAGGAAACAGGATGACACACTTGGGCACAAGGTTTTTAGGAAGAAAACTCACACAGACAGCTACCTTCACGCCGAATCCCACCACCACCCCTCCCAAAAGATGGGGGTTCTCAACACCATGGCCACAAGGGCAGCAAGAATTTCCGACAAGGAACATCTTAAAGAACAAATAGACCACTTAACTAAGGTCTTCAAGAACATTGGATATAGAGATAGAGACATCGAAAATGCAATCGATAAGAAGGAAAGAAGGACTCGTACACAGAATGATCAAACCTCAAACATTAAAGCCTTTCTTTCCTACATTCGGGGTGTCACAGACAAGATTGCCAAGGTTTTAAAAATTAAAGAAATTATGACCTCCTTCAAACCGCTAATTACTATCAGACAAAGAATGAAGTCTGTAAAGGACCCTATAGACAACCGACAAGATAAAGGCATCTACAAAGTGTCATGTTCATGTGGGAAATGTTACATTGATGAAACTGGACGATCATTCTAGGTAAGGATTAAGGAACACGAAGCAGACATTAGAAAGGAACATCATGTTTGCCTTAAGGATACCAAGATACTAGCAAAAGAGGATCACTACTACAAAAGACTCTTAAGAGAAGCTATAGAAATAATCAAGCACCCCAACAACATGAACAGAGATGGTGGCCTGGAGGTAAGTAGCTTTTGGCACCCATTAATCAACCAAATAAGGGACCATCATAGACCAAATCAGGTATGACACCGACCTTTTCCTTTTCTTTCCCTGCTTGTTGTGGTTTAATTTGAATAGGTTCTTAGGTTTAAGGGTCTATCTAGTCTTACTACTACTATAAAAATTCTAATTTAAAACTTGTCACGATACACTTTATTAATTAAACCCTAATACCCTCATTAGATATTATTACCCTACAAACTTATATAAAACACTATCGATTCTAATAACTAGATATAACTAAAACCTGAGCGCTTAAATAAAAAACTTAAATGAGTAAGGAAACCTAGATTTCACACTATTTTCTATTTTGACACCTAACTACAATATCCACACTTAGGTAATAAGCATTAATTCTCAATATTAATACACATATGTAATCATATGATATTAATATCTTAAATCACAAATAATCACAAATAACCCCACTACATATACACTAACACTACTAAATAATTAATTAAGAGTAAAACCTAATTACCTAAAACAAATAAATAATTAAAGCCTCCTATAACCTAGATTTTTATATATACTTACACACACTAATTATTATTCCACACTTAGGTAATGATCATTAATCATATAACATTAATATCCTAATCACCTTAAAAATAATCACAAACAAACCCCACTACTTATATACCAACACTATTAAATAATTAATTAGGAGTAAAACCTAATAAATTACCTAAAACCCTAAACAAATAATTAAAAAACCTCGTATAAACCTAGATTTTTTATACTTATACATACTAATTATTATTCTCAAAACCCTAGATTTAAGTCTCATTAATTAAATTTAAATCTCATTAATTAAATTAAATTCCGAAATTAGGACAGCCGACTTAATTAAATAACTTTTAAATTAAAAAATTGTCTTGCATTTAAAGTATTAATTGACGACGATTAACTAGCTCTCACTCGACGATTAGTCTTGATGATGAATCCTGATTCGGATTCGAAGCGTCGATGACGAAATGACACCAACTGTGGATTATCCGAACAACACATGCGAAACTCCTCACCACAGAAACTTAAAAACAACCCTATGTTTCTTATCTTTTGACGCGTTGAGTTGAACCAATAAATTTTGGTTATGATCTTTTAAGTAAGAAATGCCTTTGTATTTTTCCTGTAATTTTCCCTCAAGATTTTGTTTTTGTCTCTCTTCTCGTTTTTTTAGCATTTGCTCCAGCCTAACTTGAAATTTTAAATTTTCGTTGTGTTGTTGATAATGAATTAATCGGTTTTCTAATTCTTTTATTTTCACTTTCCAATGGATGTCACCTTGATTTTCTACTAAAATAAAATTATTTTTACAATATGGACAAGGGAGAGCTCCATTCATAAGGCCCCTTTCATACTCTTCCTCTTTTGCACAATAGGGACATTTTGCCGAAAATGTATTCTTTGTAGATGTCATAGTTCACTTCTTATTTTTCAATAAATGATAAATGTAAAAGGGACTCTCCTCTTTAATGATAATGTTCTCCTCTTAGAATATATATATATATATATATATAATCTCCTTATACTTTATAAAGAGTACCTATGTTTTGACTTATAATAAAATTCTCTTTAATACTCTTGACTATTTGTTAGCGGCGATTAGGGCTCAACAAACACAACCCTAAGTTTTGTGAAATACTTATTTAGAGGTAAATACATACACACATATATATTATATATGGTGTGGAATACCATGGGCCAATGGTTTTCCAAAACCATGGGATGGTAAATCTCCAATGGTAAAATAAAATATTCACTTTTCCTCTTCTCTTAAACCTTTTTTTTAAATTAATTTTTTTTACTCGTGGTTCTCGTACTTGTGTGACACGGGCCCGATACCCATCTGCTACCACTATAACCCCAAGTGCTCCACATATCCCACAAGAATGGAACACAAGTAAATCGGGGTGAGCATCGAACTTGAGACCTCCTTTACACATTTCTTTCCATTTACACGACACTTGTCAATCGGTCTACACCCCTGCGGGAAAATGATAATTAACTCAACTAATGTCAAATATGGAATATTTCCTTCAAACTTCTTGGTGTGCACTTATACTTTTTCATGTGCACCTTAAGAAAACTTTTTCTTTTTTTCTTTTCTTTTCTTTTTTTTCTTCTCCTCTTTATTTTTTTTGGTTTTGTGTAGAATGATTTTTTTACTTTCTCTCAAATGTGTAGAATATTTGATTTATAAATGGCCAATGACAAATATGAGGTCAAACACTCGATTTTAGAGAAACTCTATTTGTGGCCAAAATTTGGATCAAACGAGACTTTGATACCATTGTGGTGAACTGTAACATCCCGCTTTGGCGCACTTACAAAACTTATTCTTTGAGGACACTTGCTCGCAAGTGATCTGGATTTTTATGATGATAAAACTTTTTCCTTCATTATGATGCGTTAAGTTATATGACAGAATGCTTTTACTACGTTGATGTAGACAGGTGTTGCTGACTCAGTTTCTTTGAGTGTGCAGGGTTTCGGACCTTGAGGATGCAGAGGCATCAGTGGAACTCCCTTGGACTCCGGATTGAGTCAGGGAGTGGGCTATTTGAATTGTTTCATTTACGGTGATATTGTTTTGTTTTGATGATATGCTATTGATTTTATGATATGTGGTTGACACGATCTGACATGATGGTTGATGATGCAGGATGATGATAGCTTGTCGACCAAGACTCACATATGGAGTAAAGGGGCCACACACACGAGTTCCAGAGAGATCGAGGGAGAGGTGTGGACAACAGCCCTGCCACAGCCTACTAGCACTCCCGTCGTGGCTCGAACTGTAGGTTAACGATTACCTAGTTCGAGAGGATCCACGATGCCGTGAGGGCAGACTGTGACAGTCGCTCACGATGATTCTAAAGGGCGCGCAATAAGGCGGGGGCCTTATTCCTTAGAGCCCTTAGTCT
>ML815780.1:0-32832 GCA_009831015.1 Picea engelmannii
TGGAACCAAAATCTTCTTACATGCGAATCAGAGCGGAAGCTATGAAACTTGATCCATCTGTATGGATATTTCTTCCATGAGGAACCAAGTTCTCTCAGTTTCATGAGGATTTTCACTTGTTTTCAAAAAGGAGAGAAGGTTTCCTCCTCATCAATGGAGGGACATCATAGCACCAATGGGACACTATGTAGTTTAATCTAATTTACTTATTCACCATCTAGCAACCAAATGACTCCATCACAGTTCTAATAAAGTGGATTCATAGTTGTTGTCCTTTTGCATCAACAAGGGACTAGGTTCAAAAGGAAGAATTGAGTCATTCTTCCAACTAGTAGACCACTATAGTATTTATATTCATGTGATTAGAGTGGTGATCAAATCAAGTTTTGAGACAAATCCCCTGGTCTAGGAGCACACATTCTATACCAGCCAAACCATTTTGAAGAATCCAAACTAAATGAGTCATAGTTGATATATACATACTTCTTCTAAAATATACAAAGCGTTGTTCTAATCCTATGAAAATGCATTAGGAATGGCCTAAAATAATCTAGTAATATCAACAAAGGAAACTACATAATATCCAACAAAGTCATTAATTCTAAATATTCTCTCTCTCTTAGTTCAAAAATTGTAATATTTCTCTCTAAACTTTATATCAATGTAATAGTCACACCCTTCCCCTTGCTTGAGCCAAGCAAGGAATTGAGGGGGAGGGAGATGTTGTAGGGGTTATTCGGCCTACCAACTAGAACTGACACTTGACCAGATCTAAGTTGGTTGAATTTCTAAGTCGAGTATATGAGTCGGTGGAATATCCACTTGGGTCAACTGACCGTGGTAGTTAGGAATTGATAACTACCAAGTAATTGTATACACAAGTATATATATGTGACTATATAATAGAGGAAAGGTTGGTCATTGTTGTACATAATAAAGTGCATATTGTTGGTTCTCCCACTACTTTTTGTATGTCTCCATATATGTCTATGTGTGTTTATATATAGTGTTTTATCATATATTCTTTTTTGTGCAATGAAATATTAACACTGAGTAAATTGTTGGGTTGAAGAAACAATCTACAAAGGTAACCTACAAACCAACTTCAATATTGGAAGCTAGCCTTTCCAATCTATAGAGGGCTCTCTCTGAGACTTGATCTTTGATAGGCAGGTTTCTTTAAATTGATGTCTAGATTTAGAATTTTAAGGTAATTTTTTAAGGTCCATTGACAAAAAAAAGTACTTCTAGGGCTATGGAGTCAACCCCTGAAAACAAAGAAAACAATGCTTGGTAGATAGAACTCCTCAGAGGAACAAAGGATAAATAAGGTGATGAAATTGAATGTTTAATTGGATCATGTAGGGTGAAAGAAGAAAAGAAACATACAATAGGATCAGATCACCACAAAGGATGAATTTTGAATTTAGCTGAGAAGATAGATAGAATTTAAATCAGTTAAGTCTAGAGCACCATTAGATGAATTCTAGACTTTTTAATTTACCAATTTAAAGAGAAGAAAAGTGAAAATGAAAATAAATACATAGGGAATACATACAAAGAAGAATACAATATTCAGATCACCACCATCGGAATCTTTTTCTTAAGGAATTCAAGACTTCTACATTTATATTTATTTAGATTCAGAAAATTACATTGAGGAAAAAAATGTCTATACTTATGCCTGCTCACCCCCTTTTTTACATCAAAATATTCCATATATATAGAAAACTAAAGCTACACTTATCTTCTAGGATTCGAACTACTATCTCCTAGAGTTATGGATATAGTTTTTTTCAAAGAGAACAACAACCTCTACAAAATTTACCAAAAATAGGAAAGTCGATTTGGCAATCATAACCTATCTGAAATATTATTTACAAATATAAATTATTAAGAAAATTTCAACCATATAGTTTTGATGAATCACCATGTGCATTGCTATACAACATTGTCAGCGTTGCGCTGTAAATTCTAGTTTATGTTGCGCAAATGTTGGCTATGAAATCTGCGCAACGATTTCGCGTGGCGGATTTTCATGTTGAGGTTGTGCGCAAGATTCTAGCAGGAAATAAAGGATGGGATCATTAATTTTGTTTGTAGATTCCTTTTCCAAACTCACTTGTAGTCGTAAGGCAATGATTTCCCTTCTTAATGACAAATTTTGTCTCTTTAAACTCCTCACATGTCTCAACAAATCCACATTCCTTTACAATTTTTATTGAACTTCGAAGAGAGTTCCACATGCATCGTCAATAGCTGGTCTAAATTTCTTGAAATGTTCCATTATTCCTTCTTCTGATATTATTTTTTCTCCCTGAGTTTAATGATCTCATCTTGAGCTTCTCTTATCTTCTTTTTCAGCCACTTTATATTATTTTCTCCTCATGTCGGTCAGGTAGGAGAACAATGACTTGCTTTACTCTGTGATTCTTGTGCTTCAGG
Source organism: Picea engelmannii (assembly GCA_009831015.1). NCBI lineage: Eukaryota > Viridiplantae > Streptophyta > Pinopsida > Pinales > Pinaceae > Picea > Picea engelmannii. The sequence goes on from ML815780.1 coordinate 2,446, forward strand.
AATTCTTTCTGTTAGCTTCCTCCACAATTATCTATTTTCCTGATAGAATTGGGCTACAACATGTTGAGCTTTCTTTAATTATTGTTTCACCTCCTTGATATCTACATCTTCTTCACCTGGTTCCACTTTTTTTTCATCAATCTCCTGGGTTGCACATTCAACAAACTCTAGCTAAATTGTGGGTATGGGAAATCTCCTAGCAGAGGGCCTGGTGCACGGTTTACTGGTAGTTTGTGTCTCCTCAGTTTCATCAGTGAATCTTAGTTTTCTCATTTTTTTGTATGTTGGCTGACTAATTGATGAATCTTCAATTTATTTTCCTTTTCTCATTTTAGAAACACCTCCTCCTCTTACCTTTGAACTATGAAGTGTTGATTTTTTAGCAGATAAGGTAATATCTCCTTTAGGATCTCCAGGAATGTTTGTTGAAATCAGGAAGAAATTCCAATCCTTGTTTAAATTTTCGAGCTCCTCAACCACCAACATCTTAATCAAGGAAAAATGGAATAGGTTTTTCTCTGGATGGGCAACTTTGTATTGAATAGTGTCTAACATCTTTCCCAGGATTCTACATAGGAAAAAAGGTAAGTTTAAAGGACTTCTCCCTTTGAAATGCATCAGAATCCTGATGTGGTATTGATGCACCTTGTCGAATATTCCCTCACAGGTAAAGTACTTCTAGATCTCAAAAGGTTCCAGAAGATACTCACTAGGAATGTTGGTTCCAATTTTTTGATTTCTATATTCAGGTTTGATAAAATCAATATAACATGAAGTATCTAAAAGCATACATTTAAACCATTTTTCTCCTTGCATAGGGATCTTCATCGCAACTAATATGGTTTTCTCTGACACTTGAAAAGTGATCTCTGCAATAGTTTTACTAACACCAGTAAAGTTAAGAGTGAACTGCTTGGTTAGCTAAGCATTATACCTTTGAATCTTTTCATAGAATCTTATGCATTTGGCTTGTTCAAAAGATACTTTGATTTTCGGGTCTGAATTTACAAAATTTAAATGTTGTGTTTCAAACCTCACGACTTTACCGCTCCTTGCACTCTTTCTTTTACTTTGAGTTTTCATAATATTGATATATATCAATTTCAGGTGCGCAGCAATAGATTGTAATAGCATCTCTACATAGTGATTGACAATAGTAAATTTTGCACGATGCGTAGGAAAAAGTAGCAACAGAAAAATTTGCACAAAAAGCAAATCAGCGACAGAAAATTCGACGCAGTGAAAAACTCAGTGAAGAAGTAAACAACAACAGAAAAATTTAGTGTAGCGGAAAACTTGGTGCAACAGTAAATAGCAACGGAAAACTTCAGCGCAGAGAAAATCTCGACGCAAGCGACAACTAGCAACGGAAAAATTGGCACAGGAGTAGGTAATAAGAATTTAGCTCAGTAGAAAGAAGGTTGACTGTTTGAAAAAAAACTTGTTCACAAATCTAATTTTCAATGGGTTCCAAGAAAAACCCTTGAGCAATGATTTAAAGAAATGGAGGATGCACAAGAAAAACAGAGTAGAAAATTTACATAGCAACTAGGAGCACACAGTATTTATGTAACAAAGGGCTTCAGAGCTTACTGGAAAAGCTATGGATGATGCAAAAGTCTTGAAGGTGATGGAAAAACATGAAGGGTGACCATTATTTATGCTTTAATGGATTAGGAATGAAATTATGTAAAGGTACGTAAAATCCATAGTGACAAGATATTTTAAGGCAGGTTAAAGATTTGCGCAGTGAACTTGCGCAGCGGGTACTCCTTTGAAGTGTGCAATGGTACAAATGATATGGAGTGCCATGATTGTTTACTTTTCTGACTTCATGATTAGGTAATGATGATCCATAATATCTTTTGACATGACATTTATCCTAACCACTTGATTCGACCTTGGAACATAATTTCCCACTTTTCGACATGCCTCAAGACTTAGTAAAGTAGACCTTTACAATTTAAACATGACGAACCTCACACCCTTTTAACCAACTTATGGCCAAACCCTTTACTTGAAAATTTCAAACCATTCTTTATTTGGTCACTGACCTCATAAACTTTGACACACTAACTATGACTCATCTAGGAAAGTCTTGATTTTTTCAAATATCAAGGCATGACTCTGAAATTTTTTTGGACAAACCTATAACTCTAACTACAAAAATCATGGTGCTAACGCGAACTACTGGTAACACTCTTGTAATTTCCCCCATATTAAAATAGACCTCCTATATGGACTGTCTCTTCTTGTGTACCACTCACCTACTATAAGTGGCCATCTTGTTGGGAAATTCATTGTTGAATTTTAATTCCTAATGCTACTCTTTATGCAAATGAATTGGTCATAGCTTATGGGAATTATAAATAGTCGCATATTAAATTTCTCACATTACCACTCGCTTTGTTAGGCATGTGTTTGGTCCTCTCGGTTATACATGTTGTGATGATTGCACCCACTCCTCTCAAGGTGTGAATATTTTTTATTCATCATCGTACTTGATCCAGGTGGATATCGGTGGCCACCCACCTTTTCCAACTGGCTCAAAATAGTTTTCTGGCAATTTTGGTAATTTACTATTTTTAGCATTTTTTAACTTCTGGGGCTATTTTGAGGCCCTAAACAACATTTCTGGGAAAATGGGGAGAAAGAAGGAAGTTCCTTTGATATTGCATCCAAAATTAATCTCCTCAATGATACCTTTCCAATGGGATATTATGGGCCTAAAACGGAGATCGTCTGCAAAAGTTACGACCCCAAGAAGTTGATGTACTAACTTACCCAAATAGGGCCCACATGAATTATGGCGCTTCATATCTTAGGGTTAGGTTTTTGGATGTCTAGGGTTTTGGGCATTCTTGTTTATTGTAAAAATTCCTTCAGATCCTCATTGTAATCATATTCTTGCAAATGCGAGTAGTCGCCACAGCTCTTCTTAGAGATAAGCTTCCACCATTCTAGCGAGTCTTTCACTCTATATTTTTATAGTCTCTGTACATTTATTTCATTAATAGAAATCGGGTATTACTGTAAATTTGTGTTTATGGTTGCATCTCTCATACATTTATGTTATATTATTGAATATTTGTGATATCTCTGTGCATTTCTTTATTATATCTCCACTCTCATTTCATGTCGAAAATAATCTAGATCAGTGGTATCAGAGCAGGTTGTTCTTCATCGGGTTTTTTTTAGTGCATGTCCCCGACGAGGTCCGTGTATAGAAATTTGGGTCTCGAGCTTGTATCTCTTGAAGACAATCTCTCTTGCACACCCAATAAACTCTCCATGGCAGAAGAAAATAAAAACGATGGAGAAGATGATTTTATCAATCTGTTTCTTGAGAAAGCTCTCACGCAACAGAGGGACGAAATGATGGAGAATTTTCCCCACATTCTTCAATGTCTTCCAATAGCAACAGGTGAATCTTAAAATAACCTCTTTGGAAACACCTCTCCTTTCAAGGTACAGGTTAATTTTGAAATTCTCGTATTTGAAGGTCAGATAGATGTGGATGCCCTAGAAAAATGGTTAAATCTATTAGAAGGTTATTTCTCTATTCATAATTTTTCTGACAGGGAAAATATCACCTTCGCACTCCTTAAATTTCTCTCCCATGTTAAAAATTGGTGGGAAAATTGCTGGGAGCAAAGTTCCACAGAGGATTCTGGAATATATGGGGTCGAGCCCACTTGGGATTTTTTGCGGATGCGGTAAAGGAACAATATTACCTTGTTGGAAACTATGAGGACCAGTACATGAGATGGACCAAACTGCAACAAGAGAGGGGCCAAGCAGTTCTAGAGTTCACCAATACCTCCCATACCTTGTGAACTAAGCTAGGTATCAAAGACTCAGAATGAAATTTAGTTCTGAAATATTGTGGGGCTCTACACAGATACATCGAAACTAAAATGGATTTTTTGGATATCTCATCTCTCGGTGCTGCTTATCGATATGTTGTTAAAATCAAGAAAAAATTTAAGCACCAGAACAAATGGGAGTTCAGGTCTGCAAATCCGCAACAACCAAAGTATGACAAAGACATCCCTAACAAACAGTCTCATGAAAAACAATCCAAGCCACAGGAAAATAAGGGTCACGGGAAGACAAAGAAGGACACCGAAAAATCGTGGGATTTCAACAAAATATCCTGGCACAACACCGATGAATGTCGCTCAAAACATTCATTGGTGGCCAAGATCAAGGACAAGGAGATGAACCTTGATTCAGAATCTAATTTTGAAAATACTAGTGAAGGACAGATCATTGACGCAGACCCCACTGTTATTGTCGCAACCGCAACAATTCAACCAAAAGAACTAACCGATCCTAAAGAGGGGGAGCACCTTTTTCATTCATATATTTGGTTGAAGGTGACCCCGCTTCATTTTATTGTTGATAGCAGAAGCCAAAAGAACCTCATCTCAGTAGAGGTCGTCAAACAGTTGGGATTATCAAAAACACCACACCCACAGCCATACAAAGGTTCGGGATCCCAGGGTAAAGGGATCCCGACCATATTTCCCGAATAAATCCCACCTCTGGTCGGTGCAGTGAGTCGAGATAGCATTCCAAAATATTTCAAGTACTACATGGTTACTGCGTACCTCTCGAAGGGGATACGTGCAGTTCGCGCGCAGCAAGACAAGATCACAGCATTGAAGTTCAGTGACTTCAACCTCAGAGATCATGAGAACTATAGCATGCTCACCCCATACAAATACCTGACCAAGACGAAGGGGAATAATTTGAATATAATCCCCCAGCCATGGATGATGAACCTTGCATAGTCCACCCTGCTAAATGCAATCAAAATCCCACACTTCGGAAGGCACCAGGAAGTGAATGCTTGTGTCAAGCTACTACTTTCATGTTACCATGGTGGTTACTTATGGATAGACCATTGTATTACATTCGATTCGACATTGATCCATAGGATCATCGAATTAAGTATGCAAGGACCCTACCCGCAGGAGTTCTATCCATAAAAAGCCACATATCGCGCACTAGCACAGAAGATCAAAGATACATATGGCGGTGTTGAAAAGAGGACATGAGGCTACAAGGTAGACTCCATCTAGAATGGAGCAGTGTGCCTAGCCTTCCAGCTAATATCCAAAAAGTTACTAAGGAAGAGCTGACCTACACAGGTTACAGGATTTGTCTTTGACCTCGCAGGGAAGTGCATGGAAGGCCTGCAGATGAACTGGGCAAAGTACCTAGTTAATCAGCTGGAACTAGACTTCCGCGAAGCACAGAATCAGGGCTATGAGTTTCACTTTAGATGGATTCTGATCCTCATTGCCTTTTTTTCCTAGGATATGCTAGAAGGTGTGACCTTTCCGAATATTGAACCGTTCGAGCCACTTGCAGTGAAGTTCACCACACTCTCGTACTCGAGTGATATGAAAAAATAGTGGCATTCGAATGTTGTTTTTCATACATATTACCTCCAGCTAAAGAGAGCCATCAAAGTTGAACCTCGCATGACCTTGAACACCCTATAGAGGTTCCGACCCCTAATGAAATTCTACATAGATCAGCACTTAATATGCATAACAGCGTGAGCCAGTGAACATAAGGAGCAGCTTCAATCGTACTACAAACTCACAGAAGAAGACTTGGAGGAGATCACTAAGGACTAGTCTATAGACCTCCTTATTCCTGCATACCCTACAAAGATATCTAACCCTAACATCCCAGAGACCACACATAAAGAACATGATACACCCGAGCCTAGCAGAACGAAGAAGACCGTAGAGGTCCAATATTTAAGCAGCGCCTCAGGCGAGGGAGATAAATAGAAGAAAGGTGAAATAACACCGCCTAGAGATGAGGTTGATCCCTTGAATAAGAAGAAGGTTTCTCCCCCGAAACCTTCCTCTGGGAATCAATCAAAATCCACTGTGACCAAGATGAAGATTGTGCTTGTTGTCGATGATTTTGACTTCATCATCGCAACTCTAAATGATGCTTCGTTGGAAATCGTGGATAAAAAAGAAGCCAAGAAGGAGAAAATGTATGATAGAATTGAGGTTGAACTCTGAGGGGTACAGCAGGCCCTTCAGTCTAGTCACGTAGTCTCCACTGCACCCCTGCCATCAGGTGAACTAGAGTTGGGGGATGAGCCAGGCCAACTCCACCGAATAGCTGATCTTCATCACGCTCAAGAAGAAACAAAACAAGCCACCCAGGCCTTGAAGCAAGTGCAAGGTGTAATTTTAGAACAATGCAGAGTTGCAGAATAGGAGAAGGTTACTCTCTAGGCAAAGTTTGAATAAGAGAAAGTACAGATGCAACAATAAAAAGAACAATTGCTCGCAGAGAAACTCGAAGTGAAGGAAGCAGTCAATAGAGCACTCTACTCTGTGGCAGGATTAGAGCCACAAGCAGAATACCAAGTCACGCATAAAGTAGATCACCTTGCAGAAGCTATCCAGTAGCTACAGCAACGAATAATAGAATTAGAACTCTACACAGTGCCCAACACCCCACAGGATGTGAGGGATCAAAGAGAAGCAACTACTCAAAGCAAACTTGAGTGAATCAAATCCCTCACCATCGAATGTAAGCATCTCATTGATCATAGTGCCTAGACCTATGAGAAACTCACTGAGAATCTAGAACTAAAGGCGCCAGATTCGCAACTCCAAGAGGCGAAGTATCAAGTAGAGACAATACAGGTGTAGTTGAAGCCCCTGCCAGCAGTGGAAAGAATGAAGTGATCCCAAGAGAAACACACTTCCCAGCAAGCACAACAACAATTCAAAAAAGTAGTCATCCAAGAGTTCATTGAACAGGAGGTCGTAGCACAGCAACAAGTTGAAGAAGCGCGAGCCAATCTTGAGGCTTTTGAAGCACAACTAGTCAGATCAGAGTGACTTGGGACAAGTCACAGGTGTGTGTTGGGGACCTGTTGTCCCTTGACCAAGTTTTCAGGATCCTTGGTCATGTTTGACCTAATTTTGGGACTTCGACAGGCTGTTGAAGGCGGAGCGCAAGACAAAGTGAAGATCGTGGGATCTCAACCCCGTTTAGGGCCCTTTTTAGGATTCAGGATTATGTAATGGGTATGGGATTTTGACCCATGGGTTTACCCATGTTTAGGCCCTATTTTGTAATATATATAGAATACTAGGCCATGTAATGAGGATTCAGTTGCAAGTAGTGCTAAGTGCTGAAGTTTGAACTATGTGATTGAAGGACTGTAAGATATTTGTGCATACTATGTGAGACTTGTAGAGCTAAGTGAAAGTCATTGTAAGAGACTGTGGAATGTTGTGTGCTTAGTTATACTCGAGGAAGGAAGGTCTAGAGAGGTGCGTAGATATCCTGTCCTCTGCGAAGTAGGGTTTTTAGGCTCTGTGCATGTAACTGATTGAATAAGATAATAAAGAAGACAAAGAGCTTGTGGACATAGCCCCAAGGTGGGGGTGAACCACATACATGATGTGGTGCTTTGCTTTGTGCGATGTGTTGATGTGTTTATATGTTAATTTTCTTAGTGATTCAATATATATGAATGGTAGATAGATATGTTAATGCTATGTGCTTAATAGTATGGATCTGACCTATGTGGATATGCTTAGTGCTTAAATACCTTATATCTGAATGAATACTATGATACTATGTAACTAGGGTTTAATTGTGTTGTAACTAAGATTGGATATAGATGAATGTTAACTTTTGAGTGATCTGTCAAGTGTTAGAATCACATATATGTGTCCCAGCTAAGGTTGCATACATCTGATTCCTACAACCACCCCTGCCTCTACCTCGGGTGAGACTTCATCTGCTTCAGAGGTGTTGCTGAAAGGGTCGATAGTTAGGGTTTTATTGGTGCGTTGTTGTAGCATTGAATCGTGGGTTTGCCCCTATGCCAACACCCTCCACTAGAATTCACCCCATAAATGTGCCAAAACCACCATAAAATGACCAGGGAGGGGTCATAACAAATTAGCTGGAACCAAAATCTTCTTACATGTGAATCAGAGCGGAAGCTATGAAACTTGATCCATCTGTATGGATATTGCTTCCATGAGGAACCAAGTTCTCTCAGTGTCATGATGATTTTCACTTGTTTTCAAAAAGGAGAGAAGGTTTCCTCTCCATCAATGGAGGGACATCATAGCACCAATGGGAAACTACGCAGTTCAATCTAATTCACTTATTCACCATCTGGCCACCAAATGACTCCATCACAGTTCTGATTAAGGGGATTCATAGTTGTTGTCCTTTTGCATCAACAAGGGACTAGGTTCGAGAGGAAGAACTGAGTCATTCTTCCAACTAGTAGACCACTATAGTATTTATATTCATGTGATGAGAGTGGTGATCAAATCAAGTTTTGAGACAAATCCCCTGGTCTAGGAGCACATAGTCTATACCAGCCAAACCATTTTGAAGAATCCAAACTAAATGAGTCACGGTTGATATATACATACTTCTTCTAAAATATACAAATCGTTGTTCTAATCCTATGAAAATGCATCAAGAATGGCCTAAAATAATCTAGCAACATCAGCAAAGGAAACTACGGAAGATCCAACAAAGTCATTAATTATAAATATTCTCTTTCTCTCTATTCAAAAATTGTAATATTTCTCTCTAAAATTTATATCAATGTAATAGTCACACCCTTCCCCTTGCTTGAGGTAAGCAAGGAATTGAGGGGGAGGGAGATGTTGTAGGGGTTATTCGGCCTACCAACTAGACCTGACACTCGACCAAATCTAAGTCAGTTGAATGTCTAAGTCGAGTATATGAGTCGGTGGAATATCCACTTTGGTCAACCGACTGAGGCAGTTAGGAATTGATAACAACCAAGTAATTGTATACACAAGTATATATATGTGACTATATAATAGAGGAAAGGTTGGTCATTGTTGTACATAATAAAGTGCATATTGTTGGTTCTCCCACTACTTTTTGTATGTCTCCATATTTGTCTATGTGTTTTTCTATATAGTGTTTTATCATATATTCTTCTTTGTGTAATGAACAATTAACACTAAGTAAATTGTTGGGTCCAAGAAACAGTCTTCAAAGGTAACCTACAAACCAACTTCAAGATTGGAAACTAGCCTTTCCAACCTATAGAGGGCTCTCTCTGAGACTTGAGCTCTGATAGGGAGGTTTCTTTAAATTGATGGCTAGATTTAGAATTTTAAGGTAATTTTTTAAGGTCCGTTGAAAAAAGATAGTACTTCTAGGCCTATGGAGTCAACCCCTGAAATCAAAGAAAACAATGCTTGGTAGATAGAACTCCTCATAGGAACAAAGGATAAATAAGGTGATGAAATTAAATGTTTAATTGGATCATGTAGGGTGAAAGAAGAAAAGAAACATACAACAGGATTAGAGCACCACAAAGGATGAATTCTAAATTTAACTGAGAAGATAGACAGAATTTAAATTAGTTAAGTCTACAGCACCATTAGATGAATTCTAGACTTTCTAATTTACCAATTTAAAGAGAAGAAAAGTGAAAATGAAAATAAATACATAGGGAATACATACAAAAAAGAATACAATATTCAAATCACCACCATCAGAATCTTTTTCTTAAGGAATTCAGGATTTCTGCATTTGTATTTCTTTAGATTCAGAAAATTACATTGAGGACCAAAATGTTTATACTTCTTCCTGTGCACCCCTTTTTTACATCAAAATATTCGATATATATAGAAAACTAAAGCTACACTTAGCTTATAGGATTCGAACTACTATCTCCTAGAGTTATGGATATGGTTGTTTTCAAAGAGAACAACAACCTCTACAAAATTTACCAAAAATAGGAAAGTCGATTTGGCAATCATAACCTATATAAAATATTATTTACAATTATAAATTCTTAAGAAAATTTCAACCATATGATTTTGATGAATCACCATGTGCATCCCTATACAACATTGTCAGCGTTGCGCTGTAAATTCTAGTTTATGTTGCGCAAATGTTGGCTATGAAATCTACACAACGATTTTGCACGGTGTATTTTCATGTTGAGATTGTGCGCATGATTCTAGTTGGAAACAAAGGATAGGATCATTCATTTTGTCTGTAGATTCCTTTTGTGAACTCTCTTGCAGTCGTAAGGAAATGATTGCCCTTCTTAATGACAAATTTTGTCTCTTTAAACTCCTCACTTGTCTCAACAAATCCACATTCCTTTACAATTTTTACTGAGCTTCGAAGAGAGTTTCACATGCATCGTCAATAGTTGTTCTACATTTCTTGAAATGTTCCATTATTCCTTCTTTAGATATTCTTTTTTTCTTCCTGAGTTTAATGATCTCATCTTGAGCTTCTCTTATCTTCCTTTTCAGCCACTTTATATTATTTTCTCCTCATGTTGGTCAGGCAAGAGATCAATGACCTGCTTTACTCTGTGATTCTTGTGTTTTAGGAATTTTTTCTGTTAGCTTCCTCCACATATATCTATTTTCCTAATAGAATTGGGCTACAACATGTTGAGCTTTCTTTAATTATTGTTTCACCTCCTTGACATCTACATCTTCTTCACCTGTTTCCACTTGTTTTTCATCAATCTCCTGGGTTGCACATTCAACAAACTCTAGCTGAATTGTGGGTATGGGAAATCTCCTAGAAGAGGACCTAGTGTGCGGTTTACTGGGATTTTGTGTCTCCCCAATTTCATCAATGAATCTTAGTTTGCTTATTTTCTTGGATGTTTGTTGACTAAGTGATGAATCTTCAATTTATTTTCCTTTTCTCATTTCAGAAACACCTCCTCCTCTTACCTCTAAAATATGAAGTGTTGATTTCTCAGCAGATAAGGGAATATCTCCTTTAGGATCTCTAGGAATATTTGTTGAAATCAGAAAGGAATTCCAGTCCTTGTTTAAATTTTCGAGCTCCTCAACCACCAACATCTTAATCAAGGAAAAATGTAATAGGTTGTTCTCTGGATGGTCAACTTTGTCTTGAGCAGTGTCGATCATCTTTCCCAAGATTCTACATAGGAAAAAAGGTAAGTTTAAAGGACTTCTCCCTGTGAAATGCATCAGAAGCCTAATGTGGTATTGATGCAACTTGTTGAATATTCCCTCATAGTTAAAGTACTTCTGGATCTCAAAAGGTTCTAGAAGATACTCACTAGGAATGTTGGCTCCAATTTTTCAATTTCTATATTCAAGTTTGATAAAATCAATATAACATGAAGTATCTAAAAGCATACATTTAAACCATTTTTCTCCCTGCATAGGGATCTCCATCGCAGCTGATATGGTTTCCTCTAACACTTGAAAAGTGATCCCTGCAATAGTTTCACTAACACCAATAAAGTTAAGATTTAACTGCTTGGTTAGCTACGCATTATACCCTTGAATCTTTTCATAGAATCTTATGCATTTGGCTTGTTCAAAAGACACTCTAATTTTCAGGTCTGAATTTACTAAATTTAAATGTTGTGTTTCAAACCTCACGACTTTCTCACTCCTTGCATTATTTCTTTTACTTTGAGGAGTTGTCATAATATCGATATATGTCTATTTCAGGTGCACAACAATAGATTGTAATAGCATCACTACACAGTGAATGGAAATAGTTACTTTTGCACGATGCATAGGAAAAAGTAGCAACAGAAAAATTTGCGCAGAAAACAAATCAACGACAAAAAATTCGACGCAGCGAAAAACTCAGTGAAGAAGTAAACAACAACAAAAAAATTTAGTGCAGCAGAAAACTCGGCGCAACAGTAAATAGCAACAGAAAACTTTAGCACAAAGAAAATCTCGACGCAAGTGACAACCAACAATGGAAAACTTGGCACAGCAGTAGGTAATAAGAATTTAGCTCAGAAGAAAGAAGGTTGACTGTGTAAAAAAAACTTGTTCAAGAATCTAATTTTCAATGGGTTCCAAGAAAAACCCTTGAGCAATGATTTAAAGAAATGGAGGATCCGTGGGAAAAATGGAGTAGCAAATTTACATAGCAACTAGGAGGACATAGTATTTATGTAACAAAGGACTTCAGAGCTTACTGGAAAAGATATGGACGATGCAAAAGTCTTGAAGGTGATGGTGAAACATGAACGGTGACCATTATTTATTCTTTAAAGGATTAGGAATGAAATTATGAAAAGGGACATAAAATCCATAGCGACAAGATGTTTTAAGGCAAGTTAAAGATTTGCACAGTGAACTTGCGTAGCGGGTACTCCTTTGAAGTGTGCAATGGTACAAATGATATGGAGTCCCATGATTGTTTACTTTTCTGAATTCATGATTAGGTAATGATGATCCATAATATCTTTTGACATGACATTTATCCTAACCACTTGATTCGACCTTGGAACATAATTTCCCACTTTTCGACATGACTCAATACTTAGGAAAATAGAACTTTACAATTTAAACATGACGAACCTCACACCCTTTTAACCATCTTATGGCCAAACCCTTTACTTGAAAATTTCAAACCATTATTTATTTGGTCACTGGCCTCATAAACTTTGACACACTAACTATGAATCATCTAGGAAAGTCTTGATATTTTTAAATATCAAGGCATGACTCTGAAAAAAAATTGGACAACCCTATAACTCTAACTATAAAAATCATGGTGCTAACACGAACTACTGGTAACACTCTCGTACTTTCCCCTAGATTAAAACAGGCCTCCTATATGGACCGTCTCTTCTTGTGTACCACTTGCCTACTATAAGTGGCCATATTGTTGGTAAATTCACTGTTGAAGTCTAATTCCCAATGCTACTCTTTGTGCAAATGAAATGGTCATAGCTTATGGGAATTATAAATAGTCGCATATTGAATTTCCCACATTACCACTCGCTTTGTTTGGCATGTGTTCAGTCCTGTCAGTTATACATGTTGTGATGATTGCACCCAATCCTCTCAAGGTGTGTATATGTTGTATTCATCATCGTAATTGATCCAGGTGGATATCGGTGGCCACGCACCTTTTCCAACTGGCTCAAACAGTTTTCTAGCAATTTTGGTAATTTACTATTTTTAGCATTTTTTAACTTCCGGGGCTATTTTGAGGCCCTAAACACCGTTTCTGGGAAAATGGGGAGAAATATGGAATTTCCTTTTATATTTCATCCAAAATTAATCTCCTCAATGATACCTTTCCAACGGGCTATCATACACCTAAAACGGAGATCAAATGCAAAAGTTACAACCGCGGGAAGTTGATGTACTAACTTACCCAAACAGGGCCCACATGACTTTTGGCACTTCATCTCCTAGGGTTAGGTTTTTGGATGTCTAGGGTTTTTAGCATTCATGTTTATTGTAAAAATACCTTCAGAGCCTCATTTTAATAATCTTCTTGAAAATGCGAGTAGCCATCATAGCTCTTCTCAGAGATAAGTTGCCACCATTCTAGCGAGTCTTTCACTCTATATTTTTATAGTCTCTGTACATTTATTTCATTAATAGAAATTGGGTATTACTTTATATCTATGTTTATGGTTTCATCTCTCATACATTTATGTTATATTATTGAATATTTGTGATATCTCTGTGCATTTATTTATTATATCTCCGCTCTCTTTTCGCGCCGAAAATAATCTGGATCAGTGGTATCAGAGCAGGTTGTTCTTGATCATTTTGTTTTCAGTGCATGTCCCTGACGAGGTCCGAGTATAGAAATTTGGGTCTCAAGCTTGCATCTCTTGAAGACAATCACTCTTTCACACTCGATAAACCCTCCTTGGCAGAAGAAAATAAAAACGACGGAGAAGACGATTTTATCAATCTGTTGCTTGAGAAAGATCTCACGCAACAGAGGGATGAAATGATGGAGAATTTTTCCCACATCCTTCAATGTCTGCCGATAGAAACAGATGCATATTCATCAAACAACCACTTTGGATGAAACTCTCCTTTCAAGGTACAGGTTAATTTTTATATTCCCATATTTGAAGGTCAGATAGATGTGGATGCCCTAGACAAATGGTTAAATATGTTAGAAGGTTATTTCTCTGTTCATAATTTTTCTGATAGGGAAAAGATCTCCTTTGCACTCCTTAAATCTCTCTCCCATGTCAAACATTGGTGGGAAAATTATTGGGAGCAAAGTTCCACAGAGGAGTCTGGAATATATGGGATCAAGCCCACTTGGGATATTTTTGTGGATGTGGTAACGGAACAAAATTACCTTGTTGGAAACTATGAGGACCATTACATGAGATGGACCAAACTGCAGCAAGAGAGGGGCCAAGCAGTTCTGGATTTCACCAATACCTTCCATACCTTTTGAACCAAGCTAGGTATCAAAGACTTCGAATGAAATTTGGTTTTGAAATATTGTGGGGCTCTACACAGATACATCCAAACTGAAATGGATTTTCTGGATATCTCATCTCTCGGTGCTGCTTATCGATATGTTGTTAAAATCGAGAAAAACTTTAAGCACCAAAACAAACGGGAGTTTGTATCTGCAAATCCACAACAACCAAAGTATAAAAAGACATCCCTAACAAACAATCTCCCGAAAAACAATCCAAGCCATAGGAAAATAAGAGTCATGGGAAGACAAAGAAGGACACCGAAAAATCGTACGATTTCCACAAAATCCCCTGGCACAACACTGATGAATGTCACTCAAAACATTCATTGGTGGACAAGATCAAAGACAAGGAGCCGAACCCTGATTCAAAATCTGATTTTGAAAATACTGGTGAAGGACAGATCATTGACGTAGACCCCACTGTTATTGTTGCGACCACAACAATTCAACCAGAAGAACTAACAGATCCTGAAGAGGGGGGGCGTCTTTGTCATTCATATATGTGGGTGAGGGGGACCCCGCTACATTTTATTGTTTATAGTGGAAGCCAGAAGAACCTCATCTCAGTAGAGGTCGTCAAACAGTTGGGATTGTCAAAAACACCACACTTGCATCCATACAACGTCAGGTGGCTTCGCCAAGGATGAGATCTTCATGTCAACGAGCAGTGTCAATTGTCATACGACATCCAAACCTTCGAGGATGAGGTATTATGTGATGTTTCCCCACTGGATGTCTATGATGTTATCTTGGGCTAGCCATGTATGTGGAGACACCATGTTGTTTATGAGTCTCGACCCCGCAGTGTCATTATTTCTCTAGGGGGTCATCTCTACAGAATACCAAAGGTATTTACGACTATTTTTCCACCTAAACAGTTCCACAATGTAGTATCTCATGCTGTAAAATTCAGCTTCTTTACAATTTTGTTCAACAGGGGAACAGAAGGACACTGCAACCACTACAGCCTCGCCCCAAGAACCTTCTATCCAACAGAAGTAGGTTGACAAGGTTGCATCAAAGAACACAAATTCCTTATGCACATCGTCCTCTCATGTATCTCGACTTGTTGAAAATCCTCAGCCTCGACAGGTTCGTGACAGACTTCCACAAACAGAGCATCATGACTTCTCCAGCAAGGCAAGCAACTCACCATGATTCAGATTCAGCAAATGTTTTTTCCTCTCCCCCGGGCACTCAATGCAATGGATACCATTGCTTCCTAAGGAGGGAGGATTTATCCAGGTGGATATTGGTGGCCACCCACCTTTTCCAACTGGCTCAAAATAATTTTTTGTCAATTTTGGTAATTTACTATTTTTAGCAGTTTTTAACTTCCAAGGCCATTTTGAGGCCCTAAACGAAGTTTCTAGGAAACTGGGGAGAAATATGTAATTTCCTTCAATATTTCCTTGAAAATTAATCTCCTCGACGATACCTTTCCAATGGGCTATCATGCTCCTAAAACGGAGATCGTATGCAAAATTTACGACCCCGGGAAATTGATGTACTAACTTACCCAAACGGGGCCCACATGACTTTTGGCGCTTCATCTCCTAGGGTTAGGTTTTTGGATGTCTAGGGTTTTTGGCATTCCTGTTTAATGTAAAAAGGCCTTCAGAGCCTCATTGTAATCATCTTCTTGCGAATACGAGTAGTCGTCGCATCTCTTCTCAGAGATAAGCTGCCACCATTCTAGCAAGTCTTTCACTCTGTATTTTTACAGTCTCTGTACATTTCTTTCATTAATAGAAATCGAGTATTACTGTATATCTTTGTTTATGGTTGCATATTTGATACATTTCTGTTATATTGTTGAATATATGTGATATCTCTATGCATTTCTTTATTATATCTCTGCTCTCATTTCATGCCGAAAATAATCTGGATCAGTACTATATAGTCATATCATTGAAATGTCTGGTCATACATGTTTCCATAACTATATGTGATCCTTCATGTTTCATGACTAGGAAGGAAATTATTGCATGACCTTTCATTGCTATTACTCGTCATGTTCCATGTACCTTGCATGTGCAAGCTTGTTGTCCCATATGATAGCATGTATGACTTTCCTAACTTGGAAGACTTGATCAAATCATTGAGATATTTGGACATAGCACCCTATCCTATCTTGTCTTTTCATATCTTGGATTATCTAAATTTATTGTATCCTTTTATTTATATCTACCTTTATTTCTATATATCTACATCTACCCTAATCTAAATGTGAGACTATGTAATGTTTAGGGTGCATGTGACCCTTGTGGGCCATAATACACCTTGAGTCGACTCCCATTAACAAGGCCTTTGAGGGGTTAACCCTATAAGGTATCCAACCTCACTGCCCATGCTTCACTTATGTATACCAAGTGAAAGGTTCCTAACTAGCACATGCACAATTTTCTCAGGTTCTTCATGAACTTGCTATCATATAGTAATACCAGAAAACTAGGCTGTAAAATTTGGCAGCGAATTTTGCGGTCATATCATTCCTTTTGTCTTTTCTTCTCTACCAATTGGCTATGTCCCACAATGATTTGGTCCTATTTAAGTTCTAGTATCTCAATCATAGTTGAAGGGATTGGTCATCTAATTATGTTGCAAGAGAAATGTGTAGACTTTGTATGAAAATTTCTAAGATCGTCACAACCTCATTTCCATAAACCAACCTAAAGGGGGTGTGTTTTGTCAATCATTTATAGGTTGTTCGATAGGCTTAAAAAAATATTGGAATTGACTAATCCCAGTCATCACACTACATTCTACACAACTTAGTGATGGAATTCTCTAAGATCTTATTGAAGGATTAAACTGTGTCATTATCTTGCAGATGATATGGTGTACTCTTTTGGTTATGGATCATAAATTATTGAGTGAACGTGTGGATGGTGTCATTCTAGAAATGTGTGCCTTGATCACTCATTATCTCATGTGCATTCTTTGAGTAGCATAGATTATGACCATGGTATCAAGTAATCTTTGGCGGTAATAATATATCATGCACTAGTTTTACACATAGGTAGTTGATGGGACCGATGAAATCAATCGCCCATTTGTCGAATGATTCAAGCATTGTGATCAGAAAAAATGACATTTTGTCCCTTCTACAAGGATTCCCAATTCTTTGGAAGATGTCGCAATGCTTGCAATATTCCCTAGAATCTTCAAATATTGATGGCCACCATAACCCTGCTCCAAGACATTCCTGCGTCATTTATTTTCTAGCATCATGTCCCCCTACAATACCTTCATGTGTCTAGTAAAGGATCATGTTGTGCTCATGTTCCAATACACATCTATGTAGGATTACATTGATGCCAAGCTTGTACATGTCATTGGCGATCAAATACTAATCAGCATTGTGGGTCACCAACCATTTTCATTGTGTTTGAGTGTATCTATCCAGCACTTGACTTGTTGTAATTCAGGCTACAATATATGTAAATTGATCCAGCACTACTTCAATTCTAAATAATTTTGTGTCAGGGAGCTCATCATCTAAGATACCTCCAATTTCACCTAACTCAATTTGTGATAGATGGTGTGGCCCAACATTATGTGTGTCGAGTTTAACAACTACTTCAAATTCAAATTCTTGAAATAGTGAAATCCATCAGCATATTTTCCCCCAAACACTGCCTTGTTGACCAAATACTTAAGTGTCGAATGGTCACTAAAAAATTTGAAGAGCATGTTGAGTAAGTAATGTTTGAATTTCTACAAGGCATAGACAATTTCTAGTCCTTCATGCTCTGTGGTCATATAGTTCTTCTATGAGTCTGATAGCTTCCAATTGGAAAAATAGATGGGGTGATCATTGTCATTTTCCACAGGTTGTGCAAGCATTGTGCCAATTGAAATGGAGGATGCATCTACATGCACGTGAAATATATTAGTCCAATCTAGTAATATTAGTATCAGTTCCATTATTTGATTTCTATTTCAACGTGTCCAATGCCTCTTGGAATTCAAATTTCAATATATAATTTGTGTCCTTGCATAGTAATTTTTTTTATGGCACAACAAACTTTGCATAACTCTGTGTGAACCTTCTATAGTACCATGTGTTTCCCAAGGTTGTGCGCAATCCCCAGATGGAAGTGGGTGCCAGCATGTCCAATATTTATGAAATATTTTCTTGATCTACATCCAATCTTTCTTTGCAAATGACATTTCCTAGTAATGTCCCAAATGGTGTACAAAAAATGTACTTTTTTCAAGTCTAGTGATATATGTAATTATTTGCATCTATCTAGAATCAATCATAGTACTTTCATGTGTTCTTTGAGTAGGTTGAATATCATCCAATCATCCAAGTAGACCTCGAGAACCTTATGCATGAAGTCCTTAAAAGTTGTGGCCACAATTCTAGAAAACATCATTAGTGCATTTTTTGGGCCAAAGAGAATTATTGTGTATGAAAATGAGCCCCATTGTGTTGAAAATGTTGTCTTAGCTTAGTCTTATTTTGCAATTCTCACCTAGTGATATCCTAAGAAACTATCTATGAATGAGTAAGCCCCACTCCCACCAATGTTTTCTAACACCTCATCATTAAATGGGGTTGAAAAGGGGTCATGTACACAAGTTGCATTCAAGCCATGTAGGTCTAACAAAATTCATAGGTTGATCGTTTTCTTTGGTTGTATCACCATCAAGCTAATCCAGTTGGATTCCTCCGCAGAGACAATGATCCCTATGTCTAGCATTCTATCCAACTCTCTGTGAACATTGTCCTTATACCTTAGGTTTAATCAATATGGTCATTTTTTGACCAGTTTGAAAACTATATTTAGTTGAATCTTCATTTCTATGAGGGATCCTACAATCCCCTTTACTTCCAAAAAATTCCTTTGAAACAGGTCTTCATATTCCTTCAATAGGTCTACCACTTTTGTCACTGTCTTCTAATCCTAGTAATCTCCAATTATTGCCATTTTAGGGGTTTCTTCTGCGCTAATATTATGTTTCTTTGTTTTTAATGTTATGCATAGTCATGTGTAGTGTTAGTAGAGGTCTTCCATTGAACTATGTTCTCTCTTAGTCTCATTGATTTTTATTCCTCAAGGGTCTTCCTCTTATGATTCATCGGTATCAACCTTCCAATAGTATACTTATTTTTTTAATTTTTCCATCGGCTTGTGGTATGCACAAACAACTTTTTGCATGGTATCCTTGGTTTTCCTATGGAATATGAAATCCTTGATTCTCAACAGAACTTTTGTATGTGTGGGGACTTTGGATATGAACTGAAAGGTTGTTTAGAACCGACTACTTACTTTCAACCAATATCCTATTTTCCTTCTCATCTTCTCTTGAAGGTACCTACTTCTAGGCACCATATCCATAGTATGGAAAACCCTATGGACTCATTGTGTGCTAGGAATATTCTTGGTCATCCAGTTCCTTTTACATTACTACATATGTTCCAGAGGATCTTCAATTTCCTTCTACCAGTTGATTAATTCAAAATAAGTTGTGTAACATCCCCGGGCCTCCCAAGCCGGGAAATTCCACAGTCAAACTCTCATTCTCTGATACCAATTTGTAGCATCCCCATCCACCCCAGGTTAGGCCATGCTACTCCATAAAATAACTCTTGTTTCTGACATTCAAATTGTGCATACCCATCCATAGACCAGTTGGGCTATGCCACATAGAAACTCTTGTAGAACATCATCAATATATAATTAAACAGAAAATTACATTATGCTAATACAAAGATTAATGTCAAAATAATAGTAACCCTATACATGTAGAAAATACAAACAATACTCATAAATATAAGACAAGTAAAAATACACAATATGCAATTGAACACATAGTTGATACTTATATTTTATAGAATACCACCAACTACATGCAGACCTTCCAAAAACCTCCTAGCCTTAAACCACATTTCTCATCACTTTCAGCAGTGGGTCACCCCCAATCTAGGACTAAACTCCACCAGGGTAAAGGGATTCCTAGGCTAGGCTCAGAAAATAGGAAGTTACATAGTCAACCAGAAGGATTCCATCCCAGCAGCCAACTCACACTAACAGCCTACAACCACTCATTCCCCACATGTTTTTCCCACCCCAGGAAGTGTGCCCCTTCTCTGTTCAATAGTCCTTCGGATACCCCACTTCCCTTCCAAGGCTTCAGCAACATACCGGATAGGAATTCTCAAAGCACTATAGCTACAGTTGAGATCCCTTTGGGAAATCACTTCCCCAACAACCTCTCTCACCTAGAGACAGTTGCTCACAGGCATGAAAACCTACTTCTTCAATCCCACAAGCCTAAAAAACTTGCCTCTTCAACCCCATGGGCTTGACAACCTGCTTCTTCAATCCAGCTCCTAAGTCAACCAGTTATAGGCTTAGGTAAACACAGGAACAGAAAATGGGTAAGGGAAACAACCATGCTCAGAGAGGTAACTTTGTTGGCAGCAACAAAAAACGGTTAAGGAACAATAGAGGCTTGGTAAAGGTATAGGTGTGTTGTGCTTAACAATAATTGTACGGGATCACTGTTGAAGGTGTGCCTACATTTTTTAGGGGTATGTGACAATGTAGAGGTCAACTCCTCGCTGAAAATGGTTGAGCGCATGCGTGAATGGGAAAGGATGGGAAAACATACTATTTTTCCCACCTATATTTTCATGCTCCATGATTGACACATAGCTCTCCTGGAGCTCATTTCTCTCCACTTGGGATTCATTCCCTCATCCATGAAACTTAGGATAAAACAATTATCCTCGTCATAGGCTTTAGGTAATAAAAATATAATATTCCCTTTGAGTTAATCCCTCAAGATTAACCATTTTCCTAGTCTCCTAGCCCCCTCCCTTTCCCTTCCCAGTGGAGCTTAGTCCCCCATACTCTTTTATCATGGTCGGTCTACACACGGTGATGTATTAATATTAATGATATGAATGTTTACATATACAAAAATAGGCTCAATGGCCTTAAGCCTCTAGGCTCTCCAGCCTAATCATCACATAAGCCTCCTATCTTATAATTACTTGGCTCACTAGCCTATAAAACATGTTTACAATCCATATGGGGATCATACTTGGGGTATTACAATCCCCTCCTCTTATTTATGCACTTTCCACGGTGCATCTTATTTACATAATATCATCAAGATTTCAAAAATCTTCAAAAAGATGCAGGTATTTTTTCCGCATAGCATCTTCATTCTCCCAAGTTGCATCCCCAGGACCGTACCAGGTCCATTGAACCTTTACTAGATCTATATCTTGATTTTGGAGTTGTTTTCTCTTCTAGTCTAATATGCACACAATATTCACCCGAAAAGCACACTCTTACTCCACCTGAATCACATTCCAATCAATAACATGATTAGCATCAGGTATATACTTCTTGAGAAAGGATACATGGAACACATTATGAATAGACATAGATGCAGGTAATGCAAGCATATAATCTACAGTCCCAATCCTCTCTAGGATTTCAAATGGACCATAATAATGAGCTGCCAACTTTGAACAATTTCCCAACTTCAAGAAGCTTCTGTTGGCCTTCACTTTCAGGAATACATTATCACATACACAAAATTCCCTATGAATTATGCCCTTATCAACATAGTGTTTATGCCTGTCTTGAGCAGCCTTTAAATTATGCTTTATTTTTTACATCTTCTCTTCCATTTCCTTAAGAAATCTGGTCCAACCAATGCTCTATCTATTGGGTTATCCCAGTTTCCCGGTGTGTTGCACTTTCTTCCATGAAGTGCCTCAAATGGGCTCATCTTCAAATATGCTTGGTACCATTGTTGTAAGAAAACTCTACCAAGTGTAGATAGTCTTCCCATTTTAAAGTTTTATCCATCAGATACATCTTCAAGATATCTTCAATCACTTGATTCACCCTCTCTATTTTCCCATCATATTATGGATGAAAGGTTATGCTAAAATTCAAATTTGTTCCAAAACCTTTAAATAATCCTTTCCATAAATTCGATGTGAATTTTGGATCTCTGTTAGACACAATTGTCTTGGGTATACCGTGCAATCAAGAAATTCCCCTCATATAAATATCAGCAACGTTATTTGCTTTGTGAGTGAGCTTCACTGGAATGAAATGGGCAGCTTTGGTAAGCTTGTCCACCACTACCATGATGGAATCATGTTGATTGTTGGTTTTGGGAAGTTTGGTGATGAATTCCATTGTCACCACTTCCCATTTCCACTCATGGATAGTTAATGGATGCAACAACCCTGTTAGGTGTCTATGGTCAGCCTCGACCTTTTGACACTCCAAAAATTTGGCAATGTACTCAGCGATTTCTTTCTTCATGCCTAGCCAATAATATTGACTCTTGACAACTACAATTTTTTTATGATATCTTGGATTTCCATCATAAGGCACGTTATGCATTTCCCTCAATATTGGATTCGTCAATTCTTGAGAATTGGGTACATAAATTATGCTTCTATACATGAGAATTTCCTCAATTCCCATCTTGTAATCCTCAATTTTTTTATTCAATTTACCTTCTTGTAATTTTCCACTAATTCCTCATATTGCAAATCCGATTTTGCAGCTTCCAATATTTTGTCCTTCAAATCAGATTGATACATGTTGATGGTTGTAGCATGCAACTCATGCACTCTTTTGTTGAGTGCATCATCTACCATGTTCTCTTTACCTTTGATATGCATTATATCGAAGTCATATCCACTAAGAAATTGTAACCATCTGTTTTTCTTGGAATTTAGAGTTGGATGATAAAACAAATATTTCAGACCATTATAGTCTATCCTTAGCTAAAATTTGTTCCCATGAGATAGTACCTCCACTTCTTCAAGGAATGCACTATGGCTACCAACTCCAAATCATAAGTGGCATAGTTCCTTTCATGCTCCTTCAATTTCCTGGATTCATAGCATACAACATACCCATTCTGACTAAGGAATCCACCAAGTCCTTCCTTGCATGCATATGTGCATACCATGAAATATTCATTTGGATCAACAATCCTTAGAATTGGAGAACTGGTTAATAATTGCTTCAAGTGTTGGAAACTCTTTTCACACTCCAATGTCCAATGGAACTTCACTCTTTGAAAATCTTTGAAAATCCTATAATAAATCTTTTGCAGTAGCTAGCAAGGCCCATGAATGATGTTACTTCTGTCACATTCTTAGGTGTTGACCACCCTTTAATGGCTTCAATCTTTTCAAGGTCCACTGCTATCCCTTCCTCGGATATGATATGCCCCAAATAATGAATTTGGTTTTGATAAAATGACCACTTGCTCAATTTGGCATACAAATGATGCTTCCTTAACACTTCTAATACCATATTCATGTGTTTCTCATGCTCTTCTTCTGACTTGGAATATATAAGAATTTCATCCAAAAAGACAATGACAAACTTATCTAAGTATTCTCTAAAAATACCATTCATTAAACACATGAAGACAGTTGGTGCATTTGATAACCCAAATGGCACCACTATGAACTCATAATGACCATACCTTTCTCTGAAAGTAGTCATGTCGATGTCTTCATATTTAATTCTTACATGATGATAACTATACCTGAGATCAATCTTAGTGAATATTTTTTCATTCTTCAACTGATCAAAGAGGTCATTGATCCTTGCAAAAGGATACTTATTCTTTACAGTTTCTTTCTTCAACTGTTTGAAGTCAATACAAAATATCAATGTTCCATCCTTCTTCTTGACAAATAAAACTAGGCGACCCCAAGGGGACTCACTTGGGCGTATATACCCCTTCTTCAGAATCTCTTCAAGCTACATTTAAAACTCCTTCATCTCTGGTGTACTCATCATGTAGGGAGTCTTGGATACTTGAGCTCCTCCAGGTATCAAATTTATGGAGAAATTAATATTTCTTTTAGGGGGTAGTCCTGGTATTTCTTTAAATACATCCCCAAACTCCTTTAGAACTGCATAATAATCAATTTTTGACACCTTATCCTTAGGTGTTTCTTCCATATGGGTTGAAAATATTTGAAAACCCTTTATGTAACACTTATTCAGCTGCATTGTTGATATATCTTTGATAGTTACTTCCCTAGGAATTCCCTGCACTGTCTTTAGGTTCCCTTCCTCATCGAAGCACATAAATTCATTTTTATGATAATCTAAGACAACATGGTGTCTGTCCAACGAATCCATCCCAATTAGACAGTCATGGGAACCTAAAGGAAAGACGTCAAATATGCCTTAGTGCTCATCCCATTCATGCCCATTGGACATGACTTAACCAACTCATTAAATTTTCTTTTGGCTCCTATGGCCAGCTGCACCAACCAATATTTCCCATGCTTTTTTCTTCGAAAATGAAATCTTTCCACCACCTTAGGATCTATATAGCTATGACTAGCTCCTGAATCAATTAAAATTGAAATGGTTTGGTTGTTGATCATACCTTTCACTTCAATCATGTCTGATTGAAACTCATCTTGGTTGTTGTCCAGGGCTGCATAGATCCTTGGCACACTTCTGCCCATGTCCTCCACTATTTAAGCTTGTTGTACATTGTGAAAAAATCTCACTTTGTCACTTTTGTGATGAAAAATTATATACATATGAGATCCTTTACAACCCCAACATTGAATAGGTGGTTGTCTTGGCCTTTGTCAACTTGTCTCAATCACTCTAGGCTCTCTAGAAGTTGGTTGTCCTTGAGGACTATTTCTGAAGAATGGTGACTTATTCACCTTCTTCCTCTGTTCCATCTTGAATTTATTCTTGTCGTCCCAAGATGTTTGGAAAGTTAGCTTTACTTTATGTTGATCATATAGGCATTTAACTCACCTTATTGTATATTCCAATGTCTTAGGATCATCATATAGAAATCTTGTCACTGATGAAAGATGGCACCCCACTCAGATACCTTTGAATCTTAACTATCTCATCCTTGATGAAGGAGACATACTTCAACAGTTACAAAAACCTTCTTTCATATTAATCAATAGACATACTTCCAAGCTTGAGTTCAAATAACTCCTTCATTTTCTTGTCATAATATCTCTTATTCAAGTATTTCTTTTCAAAATAATTCTTGAGTTTCTTCCAAGTAACATTTTTCTCTTTAATGTTTTGCACATGCATAAGATGATCCCACCACATGGATTCCTTTCCCTTAAGTTGATAGATATAAATTCTTCCTTTTGCATGTGAAGAATAATTATGCAATTGGAAGTATTTTCACATGCCTAACAACCATGTATCTGCATCTCCATCCTTCTTTTTCTCACCATAAAAAGTAGGATGTTTGATTTTGTTCATTTCTCCTCGTAGTTCATCCACCCTAGACATATTATGATGCTTCCTGACAGGAGATGGACTTGATTTGTTGTGATCTCTCCTATTGGAATTCCTTTGGGACCGATGGTGATGTCTGCTAACACTCCTTGATCTTCCTTTCACCTCAGGATACCTATGGCTTCCTGATTTTCTTGAGCCATTCTCCTTATCTAATTTCTTTTCAATTATGTTCAAAATCTGCATTAACTTCATGTTGAAGTCCTCCTGTTGCTCCTTGGATTTAATAATCATTTCATTATAATCCTTGTGACTTTAAACAACTTTTTGTAGATTTCTAATGGTATCTACCATATTCATGTCTTCGGCCTTTCCTTCTCCATGTCCATTGGAGTTTGATCCTTCAATACCCAAATCAAAATCCATCCCTCTAATATCATCTTCCTAGATGTAAGCCCCATATGCATCTTCCATCTCTCTACACTCTATGTTGATCCTGATTTGATCAAGATGATCTTAATTATGCAAAATGTGCATCCAACAGAACTTTGTCAGGCTAACTGACTCAACAATTTCATGAAAAATATGAACCATTCTGGTTCAATAATATATCATATTCCTTTCTTCTAATTTTATGAGAAATTGACTATTCAGATCTATTTCCTAGATGAATAGTTATGTTATGTTGTCCAAGATATTTCCAATGACTGCTCCCTTTCTCAATTCTGATTTTTGAGCAAGAAGTTATGGATCTCTAAACAAATTCCTTTTAAAAACAACAATTTAGTGCTAGCCCTCTTTTAATTTGATCAAAGATTCATATGAACAAGGGATATGTCCGAGAACTTAGTTGACATGTGCTCATATGAATCTTTAGTACTTCGAGGCTCCGGTTCTTTGGTCTTCGAAGGATCTTGCTACTTCATGCCTTATCTCTCCCGAACATCAAACTGGAGAATCCTTGCACAGTACATCTTCGGAGCTTTGGGACATCGAAACTTTGGGCTTCGGAATTTCTAACTACTCCACACATAGTTCCCTCTAAACGTCGAATTGGTGACTTCCCGGAGAAACTCTCTGGATCTTTGTGCTTTAGAGGTTCTTCCTTTATCATACATGCATTTCCCCGAACGTCGAATTTCTGAATTCTCGGGCTAGTACTTTGGAATTTCATTACTCTATCACTTCGTTGCTTTGGGATTCAGAGGTTTTAACTTCATCATACCATGTTTACTCCCAACGTTGAACTAGAGAACACCTGGAGAAGCTCTTCAAAGGTTCATGCAAGCACATACTCCAATGTTCTCGAATTTCCAACCTCTAAACTTCCAGAGTCTCAAAAACAATATGCACCAGGGGTGATACATGGCAAAAGTATGGAGATGACACATGGCCCCATCTGACGGTTGACACGTGTCAAGTTCTAACTAACACAAAAATTTCTTTGAAAAGCATGAAACACGATGAAACACAGAAAACATCAATGTGTCCAGGTCACCCTAGGTGACTTCAGTAGGCCAGGACACTTCGGTGCTTCGTGACTTCGGAACTTCGGGCTTCGGAGGTGTTAGTCCCTAAATTTTCACTTGACTATGATAGGGAAAGCTAGGGAATCATCAAGTTATTGCAATAGTATTTTGAGGGTTTTATGATTTGGTTTTTTAAAAGGGTGGTTGAAAATTGGTTCAAGGTTTCAAGATAAATAAGAATTTCATAATAAGGACAAGAGATATCCCACTGACTAGTTAAAGGGTAGCCACATAGATGAATCAGACAAATAAGGAAAGAAAATATGAGGTCATCAATTTGTTAACCCCACATAGAATTCTTATCTCAAAATATAATTAAGAAACAAGAACATTATCTTGTAAATCAAAACTTGAAAATAATAACAACAACAAATTCTTCATTGTATCAATTGATAATCAAGAAAACAATGCATTGCAGTTTGATAAATGATCTCAAGCATGAACAGAAAAATAACATAAAAGAAGATAAAGTTTGACCATCAATATGCCTTTGTCATTAAGTGTCAACATAGAATAGAAATGTCTTACAAGGGGTTTCAAAACAAGTCCCTGAATATCCAATTTTTCGACCCCCACAAAGTCTTTCATTTGTCTACTTAAACTATCCAAACGATGAATACAGATCCCATTTTCTAGTTTTTTGTTAATGATAGGATCTAATCAGTATCTATCTTCTAGAAAGGTCAGCTCAAAATGAGCATTTACATTGCCAAAATGGAAATCAGCTTAACAACTTAATCCCAAATGATTTTTAAAACAACATATCAGATCCCACAAAATTTGGAGTTGGTTTTGACTTAGTTATACATTCCAATTATTCAACTTCACAAGTCGAAAACAAGTGGATCATCTTTTGTTCCTTGGTAAATATCAAAAACTTCCAAAACTGTGCAAAAGGCCTTCATAAGGCTATCATGATATGATAATAGTGTTGGCTTTAGTAGTCCTCTGTTTCAGCTTAGTTGTGAGTATAATGTTGTTCCAATACAGTTTGAATTTAGACTCTCTAAGCTCTTCGAGCAATGCTTTTTGCTCATTTATCTTCTTCTTGAACTCATGTATCTTTTCATGTTGTTTGGCACTCCATTTCTCTACTTGAGCCTTTTCCTTCTTTAACTGTTTCACCATTTTCTGGAGTTTTTTTATCTTATCTTTATCACTTCTAACCTTGACTTTGAATTCTAGAAATGCTTCTACAAGTACAGGATTGTTTAGGTCTATAGAAGCCTTAGGTTCTCTCAGTTTAATTTGGTACCTAGAAGCTAGTCCTGAGTTATGCTCATCATCAGAACTAGTTGAGTCCATGACCTATGGAATATCTGGTATCTGTTCTGAATCTACAAGGTGATAATCCTTTTTTTCAAAAATTCTATTGGTTCCTTTGTAAAGTGCTTCATCTCTTGATAATCTTGTGGTAGTTCTTGTTTAGGTCCAGTAGAAAATTGAGCAACCTGTTTGCCTTTTTCTGTTGTTTTCCCCAAGTTTTTATTTTCTTTTGCATTCATGTGTAATGTAAGTCTTTTTTCCTGTTCTTTGACACCTGCTTTAGAGTCCTTAGAATGTTCCTCTATGAATATAAAATTTTCCTCTTTGATAGATGGGTCAAATATAGCTTTGGATTTTAACCTGTATTTGTTGGTATCCCCAGTGGAGTTCCTCCTAGGTTATTTAGATAGAGGTGCAGATTTCTTCCCCTATTTTTTTCCTGTGGCACCTTTCTTACTGGTAGATTTATGTTTATGTTTGAATGTGGGTTTAATTGAGCCTACATTGTAATCATCATCTGTATCTTCTTCCATTTTTATGTATGTATCAGAAAACACTTCAATCTCTGCATTAGGAAACATTTCAATCTCTGCATCAAGTTTTGATCTCTTACCTCTGCTGGTGGTGAATTTTTTCTGATTTTCATTTACAGGGGTATCAGCAAGGATTTGTTGAGTCTGCGTCTTTCTTTTTCTGGTCCTTGTCACCCTGGTTGCAGATATTTATTCTTTGAATGGGAATTCATCAATTGTGATACTTTGTTTTTATGTAGTTTCCTTTTTCCCTTTACCCTTTTTCTATTTGCTTGGTTGTGGATCATTATTTAGAGACTGGATTAACCAATCCCAGGGTCTCTGTACTTCACTCAAGGTAGAAACAACTAGTGTCTTTATCAACACTTGATGGAACAGGCTACCTTTGGCCATAGCAGGGTGAGACGGTACCCTTTTGGACATCTTCGATAGGCTTTTGAGGAGAAAATATGGTAGATATAGGGGGTAATATCCATTTATCTGCATTAATAACCTGATATGGTAGATGTAAACCAGGGAGAAACTACCCTCGCATGTAATATACCTATGAATTATGATCAGAGAGGCATGCCACTCCTATATGATCCAGCTGTGGGGAACTCATTTCTTCCAATATGGATTATTCTTATCTAGTAACATAAATTGGTTCAAAAATTCCATGACTACGTGCTCCTTCTTCCACCATCGTTCTCCCCCAATCGAAAATTTGCAAGCTTTGGCAATGGAGTTCTCTGTCACCATCATCAACAACTTTCCAATCACAACTTCGAAACCATCGAAGTTATGTAAGAATATCATGAACACATGTTCATCATGTCCCTGGAAAGTGGTAAAAAACTTGAACCAGCTAGCATCCTTGAACCTCTGTGCCATCTGTGGATAAGCTTCAATCAATTCAGTGCCCTAATATTCCAACTGGATGATTTGCCCACTTTTCTTCGGTGCCATGTCACGGATACAGTCCTGTAAAACTCTGCAATGTTTGAAAACAAGAATTTAAAAACTTGTAGCTTTTATTACATAAAGATTTCCTTAAATGGATATCTGCACACGTCATCCAACAAATTAGAATAACAGATGATTGTGTCATTTAATAATATTGTGAAATAGGATTGATTTGATGTAGGTCCTTGTAGGTACATAGTGATCTCATTCATGCAACGGTTCAAATGGCATCATCAATTCAAGCAATATTGTGGACCACATGCAGGTCCTTTATCCACGATTTGTGCGATCATGATGAGATTTGGATGTGTAAGGTAGCTAGAGAGGTAGTGGGGGGTCTCAGAGGGCCCATAGTGATAATAGTGGAGGCAATTCAATGTAAGGTGGACTAGGTCCACTATATTATTAAATAAGGCCCAATATGGTAGTTAGATATAAAAAATGGGTAGTTAGGTATAATAAATGTAAGAGGACTTCTTAGAAGGTTCTACTTCTAGAAGATTCCTCCTCTAGAATGTTATTAGGTGATGGTAGCACTATATAAAGGGGTTCAAGCAATGTAATGGGACATGAAGAGAA
>ML815780.1:32932-57654 GCA_009831015.1 Picea engelmannii
ATATGGAGACATACAAAAAGTAGTGGGAGAACCAACAATATGCACTTTATTATGTACAACAATGACCAACCTTTCCTCTATTATATAGTCACATATATATACTTGTGTATACAATTACTTGGTTGTTATCAATTCCTAACTGCCTCAGTCGGTTGACCAAAGTGGATATTCCACCGACTCATATACTCGACTTAGACATTCAACTGACTTAGATTTGGTCGAGTGTCAGGTCTAGTTGGTAGGCCGAATAACCCCTACAACATCTCCCTCCCCCTCAATTCCTTGCTTACCTCAAGCAAGGGGAAGGGTGTGACTATTACATTGATATAAATTTTAGAGAGAAATATTACAATTTTTGAATAGAGAGAAAGAGAATATTTATAATTAATGACTTTGTTGGATCTTCCGTAGTTTCCTTTGCTGATGTTGCTAGATTATTTTAGGCCATTCTTGATGCATTTTCATAGGATTAGAACAACGATTTGTATATTTTAGAAGAAGTATGTATATATCAACCGTGACTCATTTAGTTTGGATTCTTCAAAATGGTTTGGCTGGTATAGACTATGTGCTCCTAGACCAGGGGATTTGTCTCAAAACTTGATTTGATCACCACTCTCATCACATGAATATAAATACTATAGTGGTCTACTAGTTGGAAGAATGACTCAGTTCTTCCTCTCGAACCTAGTCCCTTGTTGATGCAAAAGGACAACAACTATGAATCCCCTTAATCAGAACTGTGATGGAGTCATTTGGTGGCCAGATGGTGAATAAGTGAATTAGATTGAACTGCGTAGTTTCCCATTGGTGCTATGATGTCCCTCCATTGATGGAGAGGAAACCTTCTCTCCTTTTTGAAAACAAGTGAAAATCATCATGACACTGAGAGAACTTGGTTCCTCATGGAAGCAATATCCATACAGATGGATCAAGTTTCATAGCTTCCGCTCTGATTCACATGTAAGAAGATTTTGGTTCCAGCTAATTTGTTATGACCCCTCCCTGGTCATTTTATGGTGGTTTTGGCACATTTATGGGGTGAATTCTAGTGGAGGGTGTTGGCATAGGGGCAAACCCACGATTCAATGCTACAACAACGCACCAATAAAACCCTAACTATCGACCCTTTCAGCAACACCTCTGAAGCAGATGAAGTCTCACCCGAGGTAGAGGCAGGGGTGGTTGTAGGAATCAGATGTATGCAACCTTAGCTGGGACACATATATGTGATTCTAACACTTGACAGATCACTCAAAAGTTAACATTCATCTATATCCAATCTTAGTTACAACACAATTAAACCCTAGTTACATAGTATCATAGTATTCATTCAGATATAAGGTATTTAAGCACTAAGCATATCCACATAGGTCAGATCCATACTATTAAGCACATAGCATTAACATATCTATCTACCATTCATATATATTGAATCACTAAGAAAATTAACATATAAACACATCAACACATCGCACAAAGCAAAGCACCACATCATGTATGTGGTTCACCCCCACCTTGGGGCTATGTCCACAAGCTCTTTGTCTTCTTTATTATCTTATTCAATCAGTTACATGCACAGAGCCTAAAAACCCTACTTCGCAGAGGACAGGATATCTACGCACCTCTCTAGACCTTCCTTCCTCGAGTATAACTAAGCACACAACATTCCACAGTCTCTTACAATGACTTTCACTTAGCTCTACAAGTCTCACATAGTATGCACAAATATCTTACAGTCCTTCAATCACATAGTTCAAACTTCAGCACTTAGCACTACTTGCAACTGAATCCTCATTACATGGCCTAGTATTCTATATATATTACAAAATAGGGCCTAAACATGGGTAAACCCATGGGTCAAAATCCCATACCCATTACATAATCCTGAATCCTAAAAAGGGCCCTAAACGGGGTTGAGATCCCACGATCTTCACTTTGTCTTGCGCTCCGCCTTCAACAGCCTGTCGAAGTCCCAAAATTAGGTCAAACATGACCAAGGATCCTGAAAACTTGGTCAAGGGACAACAGGTCCCCAACACACACCTGTGACTTGTCCCAAGTCACTCTGATCTGACTAGTTGTGCTTCAAAAGCCTCAAGATTGGCTCGCGCTTCTTCAACTTGTTGCTGTGCTACGACCTCCTGTTCAATGAACTCTTGGATGACTACTTTTTTGAATTGTTGTTGTGCTTGCTGGGAAGTGTGTTTCTCTTGGGATCACTTCATTCTTTCCACTGCTGGCAGGGGCTTCAACTACACCTGTATTGTCTCTACTTGATACTTCGCCTCTTGGAGTTGCGAATCTGGCGCCTTTAGTTCTAGATTCTCAGTGAGTTTCTCATAGGTCTAGGCACTATGATCAATGAGATGCTTACATTCGATGGTGAGGGATTTGATTCACTCAAGTTTGCTTTGAGTAGTTGCTTCTCTTTGATCCCTCACATCCTGTGGGGTGTTGGGCACTGTGTAGAGTTCTAATTCTATTATTCGTTGCTGTAGCTACTGGATAGCTTCTGCAAGGTGATCTACTTTATGCGTGACTTGGTATTCTGCTTGTGGCTCTAATCCTGCCACAGAGTAGAGTGCTCTATTGACTGCTTCCTTCACTTCGAGTTTCTCTGCGAGCAATTGTTCTTTTTATTGTTGCATCTGTACTTTCTCTTATTCAAACTTTGCCTAGAGAGTAACCTTCTCCTATTCTGCAACTCTGCATTGTTCTAAAATTACACCTTGCACTTGCTTCAAGGCCTGGGTGGCTTGTTTTGTTTCTTCTTGAGCGTGATGAAGATCAGCTATTCGGTGGAGTTGGCCTGGCTCATCCCCCAACTCTAGTTCACCTGATGGCAGGGGTGCAGTGGAGACTACGTGACTAGACTGAAGGGCCTGCTGTACCCCTCAGAGTTCAACCTCAATTCTATCATACATTTTCTCCTTCTTGGCTTCTTTTTTATCCACGATTTCCAACGAAGCATCATTTAGAGTTGCGATGATGAAGTCAAAATCATCGACAACAAGCACAATCTTCATCTTGGTCACAGTGGATTTTGATTGATTCCCAGAGGAAGGTTTCGGGGGAGAAACCTTCTTCTTATTCAAGGGATCAACCTCATCTCTAGGCGGTGTTATTTCACCTTTCTTCTATTTATCTCCCTCGCCTGAGGCGCTGCTTAAATATTGGACCTCTACGGTCTTCTTCGTTCTGCTAGGCTCGGGTGTATCATGTTCTTTATGTGTGGTCTCTGGGATGTTAGGGTTAGATATCTTTGTAGGGTATGCAGGAATAAGGAGGTCTATAGACTAGTCCTTAGTGATCTCCTCCAAGTCTTCTTCTGTGAGTTTGTAGTACGATTGAAGCTGCTCCTTATGTTCACTGGCTCACGCTGTTATGCATATTAAGTGCTGATCTATGTAGAATTTCATTAGGGGTCGGAACCTCTATAGGGTGTTCAAGGTCATGCGAGGTTCAACTTTGATGGCTCTCTTTAGCTGGAGGTAATATGTATGAAAAACAACATTCGAATGCCACTATTTTTTCATATCACTCGAGTACGAGAGTGTGGTGAACTTCACTGCAAGTGGCTCGAACGGTTCAATATTCGGAAAGGTCACACCTTCTAGCATATCCTAGGAAAAAAAGGCAATGAGGATCAGAATCCATCTAAAGTGAAACTCATAGCCCTGATTCTGTGCTTCGCGGAAGTCTAGTTCCAGCTGATTAACTAGGTACTTTGCCCAGTTCATCTGCAGGCCTTCCATGCACTTCCCTGCGAGGTCAAAGACAAATCCTGTAACCTGTGTAGGTCAGCTCTTCCTTAGTAACTTTTTGGATATTAGCTGGAAGGCTAGGCACACTGCTCCATTCTAGATGGAGTCTACCTTGTAGCCTCATGTCCTCTTTTCAACACCGCCATATGTATCTTTGATCTTCTGTGCTAGTGCGCGATATGTGGCTTTTTATGGATAGAACTCCTGCGGGTAGGGTCCTTGCATACTTAATTCGATGATCCTATGGATCAATGTCGAATCGAATGTAATACAATGGTCTATCCATAAGTAACCACCATGGTAACATGAAAGTAGTAGCTTGACACAAGCATTCACTTCCTGGTGCCTTCCGAAGTGTGGGATTTTGATTGCATTTAGCAGGGTGGACTATGCAAGGTTCATCATCCATGGCTGGGGGATTATATTCAAATTATTCCCCTTCGTCTTGGTCAGGTATTTGTATGGGGTGAGCATGCTATAGTTCTCATGATCTCTGAGGTTGAAGTCACTGAACTTCAATGCTGTGATCTTGTCTTGCTGCGCGCGAACTGCACGTATCCCCTTCGAGAGGTACGCAGTAACCATGTAGTACTTGAAATATTTTGGAATGCTATCTCGACTCACTGCACCGACCAGAGGTGGGATTTATTCGGGAAATATGGTCGGGATCCCTTTACCCTGGGATCCCGAACCTTTGTATGGCTGTGGGTGTGGTGTTTTTGATAATCCCAACTGTTTGACGACCTCTACTGAGATGAGGTTCTTTTGGCTTCTGCTATCAACAATAAAATGAAGCGGGGTCACCTTCAACCAAATATATGAATGAAAAAGGTGCTCCCCCTCTTTAGGATCGGTTAGTTCTTTTGGTTGAATTGTTGCGGTTGCGACAATAACAGTGGGGTCTGCGTCAATGATCTGTCCTTCACTAGTATTTTCAAAATTAGATTCTGAATCAAGGTTCATCTCCTTGTCCTTGATCTTGGCCACCAATGAATGTTTTGAGCGACATTCATCGGTGTTGTGCCAGGATATTTTGTTGAAATCCCACGATTTTTCGGTGTCCTTCTTTGTCTTCCCGTGACCCTTATTTTCCTGTGGCTTGGATTGTTTTTCATGAGACTGTTTGTTAGGGATGTCTTTGTCATACTTTGGTTGTTGCGGATTTGCAGACCTGAACTCCCATTTGTTCTGGTGCTTAAATTTTTTCTTGATTTTAACAACATATCGATAAGCAGCACCGAGAGATGAGATATCCAAAAAATCCATTTTAGTTTCGATGTATCTGTGTAGAGCCCCACAATATTTCAGAACTAAATTTCATTCTGAGTCTTTGATACCTAGCTTAGTTCACAAGGTATGGGAGGTATTGGTGAACTCTAGAACTGCTTGGCCCCTCTCTTGTTGCAGTTTGGTCCATCTCATGTACTGGTCCTCATAGTTTCCAACAAGGTAATATTGTTCCTTTACCGCATCCGCAAAAAATCCCAAGTGGGCTCGACCCCATATATTCCAGAATCCTCTGTGGAACTTTGCTCCCAGCAATTTTCCCACCAATTTTTAACATGGGAGAGAAATTTAAGGAGTGCGAAGGTGATATTTTCCCTGTCAGAAAAATTATGAATAGAGAAATAACCTTCTAATAGATTTAACCATTTTTCTAGGGCATCCACATCTATCTGACCTTCAAATACGAGAATTTCAAAATTAACCTGTACCTTGAAAGGAGAGGTGTTTCCAAAGAGGTTATTTTAAGATTCACCTGTTGCTATTGGAAGACATTGAAGAATGTGGGGAAAATTCTCCATCATTTCGTCCCTCTGTTGCGTGAGAGCTTTCTCAAGAAACAGATTGATAAAATCATCTTCTCCATCGTTTTTATTTTCTTCTGCCATGGAGAGTTTATTGGGTGTGCAAGAGAGATTGTCTTCAAGAGATACAAGCTCGAGACCCAAATTTCTATACACGGACCTCGTCGGGGACATGCACTAAAAAAAACCCGATGAAGAACAACCTGCTCTGATACCACTGATCTAGATTATTTTCGACATGAAATGAGAGTGGAGATATAATAAAGAAATGCACAGAGATATCACAAATATTCAATAATATAACATAAATGTATGAGAGATGCAACCATAAACACAAATTTACAGTAATACCCGATTTCTATTAATGAAATAAATGTACAGAGACTATAAAAATATAGAGTGAAAGACTCGCTAGAATGGTGGAAGCTTATCTCTAAGAAGAGCTGTGGCGACTACTCGCATTTGCAAGAATATGATTACAATGAGGATCTGAAGGAATTTTTACAATAAACAAGAATGCCCAAAACCCTAGACATCCAAAAACCTAACCCTAAGATATGAAGCGCCATAATTCATGTGGGCCCTATTTGGGTAAGTTAGTACATCAACTTCTTGGGGTCGTAACTTTTGCAGACGATCTCCGTTTTAGGCCCATAATATCCCATTGGAAAGGTATCATTGAGGAGATTAATTTTGGATGCAATATCAAAGGAACTTCCTTCTTTCTCCCCATTTTCCCAGAAATGTTGTTTAGGGCCTCAAAATAGCCCCAGAAGTTAAAAAATGCTAAAAATAGTAAATTACCAAAATTGCCAGAAAACTATTTTGAGCCAGTTGGAAAAGGTGGGTGGCCACCGATATCCACCTGGATCAAGTACGATGATGAATAAAAAATATTCACACCTTGAGAGGAGTGGGTGCAATCATCACAACATGTATAACCGAGAGGACCAAACACATGCCTAACAAAGCGAGTGGTAATGTGAGAAATTTAATATGCGACTATTTATAATTCCCATAAGCTATGACCAATTCATTTGCATAAAGAGTAGCATTAGGAATTAAAATTCAACAATGAATTTCCCAACAAGATGGCCACTTATAGTAGGTGAGTGGTACACAAGAAGAGACAGTCCATATAGGAGGTCTATTTTAATATGGGGGAAATTACAAGAGTGTTACCAGTAGTTCGCGTTAGCACCATGATTTTTGTAGTTAGAGTTATAGGTTTGTCCAAAAAAATTTCAGAGTCATGCCTTGATATTTGAAAAAATCAAGACTTTCCTAGATGAGTCATAGTTAGTGTGTCAAAGTTTATGAGGTCAGTGACCAAATAAAGAATGGTTTGAAATTTTCAAGTAAAGGGTTTGGCCATAAGTTGGTTAAAAGGGTGTGAGGTTCGTCATGTTTAAATTGTAAAGGTCTACTTTACTAAGTCTTGAGGCATGTCGAAAAGTGGGAAATTATGTTCCAAGGTCGAATCAAGTGGTTAGGATAAATGTCATGTCAAAAGATATTATGGATCATCATTACCTAATCATGAAGTCAGAAAAGTAAACAATCATGGCACTCCATATCATTTGTACCATTGCACACTTCAAAGGAGTACCCGCTGCGCAAGTTCACTGCGCAAATCTTTAACCTGCCTTAAAATATCTTGTCACTATGGATTTTACGTACCTTTACATAATTTCATTCCTAATCCATTAAAGCATAAATAATGGTCACCCTTCATGTTTTTCCATCACCTTCAAGACTTTTGCATCATCCATAGCTTTTCCAGTAAGCTCTGAAGCCCTTTGTTACATAAATACTGTGTGCTCCTAGTTGCTATGTAAATTTTCTACTCTGTTTTTCTTGTGCATCCTCCATTTCTTTAAATCATTGCTCAAGGGTTTTTCTTGGAACCCATTGAAAATTAGATTTGTGAACAAGTTTTTTTTCAAACAGTCAACCTTCTTTCTACTGAGCTAAATTCTTATTACCTACTCCTGTGCCAATTTTTCCGTTGCTAGTTGTCGCTTGCGTCGAGATTTTCTCTGCGCTGAAGTTTTCCGTTGCTATTTACTGTTGCACCAAGTTTTCCGCTACACTAAATTTTTCTGTTGTTGTTTACTTCTTCACTGAGTTTTTCACTGCGTCGAATTTTCTGTCGCTGATTTGCTTTTTGTGCAAATTTTTCTGTTGCTACTTTTTCCTACGCATCGTGCAAAATTTACTATTGTCAATCACTATGTAGAGATGCTATTACAATCTATTGCTGCGCACCTGAAATTGATATATATCAATATTATGAAAACTCAAAGTAAAAGAAAGAGTGCAAGGAGCGGTAAAGTCGTGAGGTTTGAAACACAACATTTAAATTTTGTAAATTCAGACCCGAAAATCAAAGTATCTTTTGAACAAGCCAAATGCATAAGATTCTATGAAAAGATTCAAAGGTATAATGCTTAGCTAACCAAGCAGTTCACTCTTAACTTTACTGGTGTTAGTAAAACTATTGCAGAGATCACTTTTCAAGTGTCAGAGAAAACCATATTAGTTGCGATGAAGATCCCTATGCAAGGAGAAAAATGGTTTAAATGTATGCTTTTAGATACTTCATGTTATATTGATTTTATCAAACCTGAATATAGAAATCAAAAAATTGGAACCAACATTCCTAGTGAGTATCTTCTGGAACCTTTTGAGATCTAGAAGTACTTTACCTGTGAGGGAATATTCGACAAGGTGCATCAATACCACATCAGGATTCTGATGCATTTCAAAGGGAGAAGTCCTTTAAACTTACCTTTTTTCCTATGTAGAATCCTGGGAAAGATGTTAGACACTATTCAATACAAAGTTGCCCATCCAGAGAAAAACCTATTCCATTTTTCCTTGATTAAGATGTTGGTGGTTGAGGAGCTCGAAAATTTAAACAAGGATTGGAATTTCTTCCTGATTTCAACAAACATTCCTGGAGATCCTAAAGGAGATATTACCTTATCTGCTAAAAAATCAACACTTCATAGTTCAAAGGTAAGAGGAGGAGGTGTTTCTAAAATGAGAAAAGGAAAATAAATTGAAGATTCATCAATTAGTCAGCCAACATACAAAAAAATGAGAAAACTAAGATTCACTGATGAAACTGAGGAGACACAAACTACCAGTAAACCGTGCACCAGGCCCTCTGCTAGGAGATTTCCCATACCCACAATTTAGCTAGAGTTTGTTGAATGTGCAACCCAGGAGATTGATGAAAAAAAAGTGGAACCAGGTGAAGAAGATGTAGATATCAAGGAGGTGAAACAATAATTAAAGAAAGCTCAACATGTTGTAGCCCAATTCTATCAGGAAAATAGATAATTGTGGAGGAAGCTAACAGAAAGAATTCCTGAAGCACAAGAATCACAGAGTAAAGCAAGTCATTGTTCTCCTACCTGACCGACATGAGGAGAAAATAATATAAAGTGGCTGAAAAAGAAGATAAGAGAAGCTCAAGATGAGATCATTAAACTCAGGGAGAAAAAATAATATCAGAAGAAGGAATAATGGAACATTTCAAGAAATTTAGACCAGCTATTGACGATGCATGTGGAACTCTCTTCGAAGTTCAATAAAAATTGTAAAGGAATGTGGATTTGTTGAGACATGTGAGGAGTTTAAAGAGACAAAATTTGTCATTAAGAAGGGAAATCATTGCCTTACGACTACAAGTGAGTTTGGAAAAGGAATCTACAAACAAAATTAATGATCCCATCCTTTATTTCCTGCTAGAATCTTGCGCACAACCTCAACATGAAAATCCGCCACGCGAAATCGTTGCGCAGATTTCATAGCCAACATTTGCGCAACATAAACTAGAATTTACAGCGCAACGCTGACAATGTTGTATAGCAATGCACATGGTGATTCATCAAAACTATATGGTTGAAATTTTCTTAATAATTTATATTTGTAAATAATATTTCAGATAGGTTATGATTGCCAAATCGACTTTCCTATTTTTGGTAAATTTTGTAGAGGTTGTTGTTCTCTTTGAAAAAAACTATATCCATAACTCTAGGAGATAGTAGTTCGAATCCTAGAAGATAAGTGTAGCTTTAGTTTTCTATATATATGGAATATTTTGATGTAAAAAAGGGGGTGAGCAGGCATAAGTATAGACATTTTTTTCCTCAATGTAATTTTCTGAATCTAAATAAATATAAATGTAGAAGTCTTGAATTCCTTAAGAAAAAGATTCCGATGGTGGTGATCTGAATATTGTATTCTTCTTTGTATGTATTCCCTATGTATTTATTTTCATTTTCACTTTTCTTCTCTTTAAATTGGTAAATTAAAAAGTCTAGAATTCATCTAATGGTGCTCTAGACTTAACTGATTTAAATTCTATCTATCTTCTCAGCTAAATTCAAAATTCATCCTTTGTGGTGATCTGATCCTATTGTATGTTTCTTTTCTTCTTTCACCCTACATGATCCAATTAAACATTCAATTTCATCACCTTATTTATCCTTTGTTCCTCTGAGGAGTTCTATCTACCAAGCATTGTTTTCTTTGTTTTCAGGGGTTGACTCCATAGCCCTAGAAGTACTTTTTTTTGTCAATGGACCTTAAAAAATTACCTTAAAATTCTAAATCTAGACATCAATTTAAAGAAACCTGCCTATCAAAGATCAAGTCTCAGAGAGAGCCCTCTATAGATTGGAAAGGCTAGCTTCCAATATTGAAGTTGGTTTGTAGGTTACCTTTGTAGATTGTTTCTTCAACCCAACAATTTACTCAGTGTTAATATTTCATTGCACAAAAAAGAATATATGATAAAACACTATATATAAACACACATAGACATATATGGAGACATACAAAAAGTAGTGGGAGAACCAACAATATGCACTTTATTATGTACAACAATGACCAACCTTTCCTCTATTATATAGTCACATATATATACTTGTGTATACAATTACTTGGTAGTTATCAATTCCTAACTACCACGGTCAGTTGACCCAAGTGGATATTCCACCGACTCATATACTCGACTTAGAAATTCAACCAACTTAGATCTGGTCAAGTGTCAGTTCTAGTTGGTAGGCCGAATAACCCCTACAACATCTCCCTCCCCCTCAATTCCTTGCTTGGCTCAAGCAAGGGGAAGGGTGTGACTATTACATTGATATAAAGTTTAGAGAGAAATATTACAATTTTTGAACTAAGAGAGAGAGAATATTTAGAATTAATGACTTTGTTGGATATTATGTAGTTTCCTTTGTTGATATTACTAGATTATTTTAGGCCATTCCTAATGCATTTTCATAGGATTAGAACAACGCTTTGTATATTTTAGAAGAAGTATGTATATATCAACTATGACTCATTTAGTTTGGATTCTTCAAAATGGTTTGGCTGGTATAGAATGTGTGCTCCTAGACCAGGGGATTTGTCTCAAAACTTGATTTGATCACCACTCTAATCACATGAATATAAATACTATAGTGGTCTACTAGTTGGAAGAATGACTCAATTCTTCCTTTTGAACCTAGTCCCTTGTTGATGCAAAAGGACAACAACTATGAATCCACTTTATTAGAACTGTGATGGAGTCATTTGGTTGCTAGATGGTGAATAAGTAAATTAGATTAAACTACATAGTGTCCCATTGGTGCTATGATGTCCCTCCATTGATGAGGAGGAAACCTTCTCTCCTTTTTGAAAACAAGTGAAAATCCTCATGAAACTGAGAGAACTTGGTTCCTCATGGAAGAAATATCCATACAGATGGATCAAGTTTCATAGCTTCCGCTCTGATTCGCATGTAAGAAGATTTTGGTTCCAACTGATTTGTTATGACCCCTCCCTAGTAATTTTATGGTGGTTTTGGCACATGTCTAGGGTGAATTCTAGTGGGGGGTGTTGGCACAGGGGTAGACCTAGGGTTCAACGCACCAACAAAACCCTAACTATTGACCCTTTCGGTGACACTTCCGAAGTAGATGAAGTCTCACCCGGGGTAGAGGCAGGACTCAGATGTCTGCAACCTTAGATAAGACACATATATGTGATTCTAACACTTTATAAAGCACTCAAAAGTTAACATTCATCTATATCCAATCTTAGTTACAATGCAGTTAAACCCTAGTTACATAGTATCACAATATTCATTCAGATATAAGGTATTTAAGAACTAAGCATATCCACATAGGTCAGATCCATACTATTAAGCACATAACATTAACATATCTATATACCATTCATCTATATTGAAGCACTAAGCACATTAACATATACAGACATCAACACATCGCACAAAGCAAAGCACCACATCATGTACGTTGTTCACCCCCACCTTGGGGCTACGTCCCACAACTCTTTGTCTTCTTTACTATCTTCTTCAATCAGTTACATTCACAGAGCCTCAAAAACCCTACTTCGTAGAGTACAGTAGATCTACGCACCTTGCTAGACCCTCCTTCCCCGAGTAGAACTAAGCACACAACCTTCCATAGTCTCTTACAATGAATTTCACTTAGCTCTGCAAGTCTCACATAGTATGCACAAATATCTTACAGTCGTCCGATCACATAGATCAAACTTCAGTGCTTAGCACTACATGCAATTGAATCCTCATTACATCGCCAGTCTTCTATATATATTACAAAATAGGGCCTAAACATGGTTAAACCCATGGGTCGAAATCCCATACCCATTACATAGTCCTAAATCCTAAAAAGGGTCGAGATCCTGCGATCTTCGCTTTGGCTCCACCTTCGATAGTCTGTCAAAGTCCCAAAATTAGGTCAAACATGACCAAGGATCCTCAAAACTTGGTCAAGGGCCAACAGGTCCCCAACACACCTATGACTTGTCCCGAGTCACTTTGATCTGACTAGTTCTGCTTCAAAATCCTCAAGCTTGGCTCGAGTTGCTTCAACTTGTTGTTGTGCCATGACCTCCTGTTCAGTGAACTCTTGTATGACTACCTCATTGAATTGTTGTTGTGCTTA
This sequence comes from Picea engelmannii, assembly GCA_009831015.1. Lineage (NCBI taxonomy): Eukaryota > Viridiplantae > Streptophyta > Pinopsida > Pinales > Pinaceae > Picea > Picea engelmannii. Next base: position 45,497 of record ML815780.1, read on the forward strand.
CTGGGCAGTTCATTTCTCCTGGGATCGCTTCATTCTTTCCACAGCTGGCAGGGGCTTCAACTGCACTTGTATTATCTCTGCTTGATACTTCACCTCTTGGAGTTGCGAATCCAGTGCCTTCAGTTATGGATTCTCAGTGAGTTTCTCATAGGTTTGGGCACTGTGATCAATGATATTCTTACATTCGATGGTGAGGGCTTTGATTTTCTCAACTTTTCTTCGAGTAGTTGCTTCTCTTTGATCCCTCACATCCTGCGGGGTGTTGGGCACTGTGCAGAGCTCTAAGTCTACTATTTGTTGATGTAGCTGCTGGATAACTTCTACAAGGTGCTCTACTTGATGTGTACTCAGTCTTCTACTTGTGGCTCTAAGCCTGCCACAAAGAAGAGTGCTATGTTGACTGCTTCCTTCACTTCGAGTTGCTCTGTGATCAATTGTTCTTTTTATTGTTGCATCTGTACTTTCTCTTCTTCAAACTTTTCCTGGAGAGTAACCTTCTCCTGTTCTGTAACTCTGCGTTGTTATATGATAACACCTTGCACTTGCTTCAAGGCCTGGGTGGCTTGTTCTGTTTCTTCTTGAGTGCGACGAAGGCGAGCTTTGACCACATCAACTAGTCAGTGGAGTTGTCCTGGCTCATCTCCCAACTCTGGTTCTCCTGATGGTAGGGGCGCAGTGGAGACTGCTCGACTGGGCTGAAGGTCTTGCTGTACCCCTCAGAGTTTGACCTCATTTCTATCATACATTTCCTCCTGCTTGGCTTCTTGTTTCTCTATGATTTCCAGTGAAGCGTCATTTATAGCTGCGATGATGAAGTCAAAAGCATCGAAAACAAGCACAATCTTCATCTTGGTCACGGTGGCTTTCGATTTCTTCTGGGAGGAAGGTTACGATGAAGAAACCTTCTTCTTCTTCAGGGGATCAACCTCATCTCTGGGTGGTGTTACTTCACCTTTCTTTTGTTCAGATCCCTTTCCATTTATCTCTTCTACTTCATCATCACCCCCTCGGTCAGGTGATACTGAAGCAGTCTTTCTTGAGGCGCTGCTTAAATCTTGGACCTCTTTAGTCTTCTTCGTTCTGCTGGGCCCGGGTGTATCATGTTCTTTATGAATGGTCTCTAGGATTTCAGGGTTATATATCTCTGTAGGATCTGTGGGAATAAGGAGGTCTGTAGACCAGTCCTTAGTGATCTCCTCCAAGTCTTCTTCCATGAGTTTGTAGTACGACTGAAGTTGCTCCTTATGTTCACCGGTTCACGCTGTTATGTAGATTAAGTGTCGATCTGTGCAAAACTTCATCAAGGGTCAGAACCTCTGTAGGGTGTTAGGGGTCATGCAAGGTTCAACTTCAATGGCTCTCTTCAGCTGGAGGTAATATGTATGAAAAACAACGTTCGACTACCACTGTTTTTTCATATCACTCGAGTACCAGAGTGTGGTGAAATTCACAACAAGTGGCTCGAATGGTTCAATATTCAGAAAGGTCACACCTTTTGACATATCCCAAGAAACAAAGGTGATGAGGATTAGTATCCAGCTAAAGTGAAACTTGTATCCCTGATCCTGTACTTCGCGTAAGTATAGTTCCAGCTGATTAACTAGGTACTTTGCCCAGTTCATCTGCAGGCCTTCCACACACTTCCCTGTGAGTTCAAAGACAAATTTTGTGACCTACATAGGTATTTTCTTCCTTACTAACTTTCTGGCTATTAGCTGGTAGGCTAGGCACACTGCGCCATTCTAGATGGAGGCTACCTTGTAGCCTCGCATCCTATTTTCAACATCGTCGTATGTATCTTTGATCTTCTGTGCTAATGTGCGATATGTGGCTTTTCTTGGATAGAAATCTTGCGGGTTGGGTCCTTGTATACTTAATCCGATGATCCTATGGATCAACTTGAATCAAATGTAATATGATGGTCTAGCCATAAGTAATCGCCATGGTAACATGAAAGTAGTAGCTTGACACAAGCGTTCACTTCGTGGTGCCTTCTGAAGTGTGGTATTTTCATTACATTTAGCAGGGTGGACTGTGCAAGGTTCATCGTCCACAGCTGGGGGATTATATTTGAATTATTCCCCTTCATCTTGGTCAGGTATTTGTATGGGGGCGAGCATGCTATAGTTCTTGCATTCTCCGAGGTTGAAGTCACTGAAATTCAATGCTGCGATCTTGTCCCGCTGCACGTGAATTGTGTGTATCCACTTCGGGAGGTACGCAGTAACCATGTAGTACTCGAAATCTCTTGGAACACTATCTTGACTCATCGTGCCGACTAGAGGCGGGATTTAGTCAAGAAATATGGTTAGGATCTGCTTTGCATTTTGTAGGTCATCTCTATGTTTGGTTCTCTTTTCCATTGATTGTTGGGATGATTTGGCTTTGCGAGAAGTCAGTGGAGAGGCTTGCACTCCTCTAGTCAATGTCACTTGAATACTTACAGACATTTCTATTTCAGAAATTACTCTTTCAGGAATTAGTTCAGTGAGAACTTCTTCGACAATTTTCTCTGCAGCGCTAAGCTCATCTGACATGCACGCTCATGGTTGACTATCTCAGGTTCAAAGAGTAACTAGTCAATGCAACAGGATAGATGGAAATAATGTGATGATCACTGTGTGAAATCAACTAATCTGCGGGCTCATATTCACGGTTAGAAAAAGTGTTCTTGGTGTCTGGCGCGATGAGATAAATAGATAACAAGGCAACATATCTCTCCAACGGGCGAGAAGCCTTCATTAACTCAGTTCTGTCCGTTATGGCACGGTCCCAACGGTCTGGTGGTGAAATTTCTGATTGTAAATTCCTTTCTACCCATTCGGGCCATTGGTCTAATGGTTATGATATTCCCAACAACTATATTGCATTGCCATGGAGAAGTGCCATGTGACACTATTTTGATATCCTGACTGTTGGTCACTATAATTGCTTAATTGATTCAAACAATCAAGTGATACATAAATTGTCAACCCAAGGAAGTCTTTTTATTTCAAAGATAACCACGCACTATATATGCTCAATTCCAAAAGCAACTTAGAGTTGTAGTAAAGAAACTTATACTAATCACACTTGCTTTGAATGAACTGAAGTTCTGAATTAAATCACAGGAAAGCAACCTCCCTATTGCAGATCTTAAAGATTAATCTAAGAATCCTGGATTACATTAAAATAATACTTGCAACAGGAAAGAACAACTATTTTGCAATCATAGAACAGGACCCTTACTCTCAAACAGAGACTTCAGTATTTTATTTCTGATTAACACTCTTTCATGAAAACAGTAATGAAGAGAAAGTTAACTCTATCTAGCAGAGAACAAGGCCATCTAGTTCCTTCCTTTCTAAGAAGGAACCTTAAGACCTATTTCTGTTTAGCACACTTGTGAAATTGAGATTTATAGAGAACAGGATGGTTTGATCCCTTCCTTTCTGAGCAGGGACCCTTAACCCAGTCTCTGGCTAGCACACTTGCAGGAATAATGGAAATCTACAGAGAACAGGATATTCTGATTCCTTCCTTTCTGAGAAGGAACCCTTAACCTAATCTCTAGCTAGCACACTTGCAGAAATAAATGAAATCTACAGAGAACAGGATGGTCTGATCCCTTCCTCTCTGAGCAGGAACCCTTAACCCAATCTCTGGCTAGCACACTTGCATAAGTAATTGAAATCTACATAGAACAGGATGTTCTGATTACTTCCTTTTTGAGTAGGAACCCTTAACCCAATCTCTGGATAACACTTTTTAGAAGTAATTGAAATCTACAGAGGACAGGATGTTCTGATTCCTTCCTTTCTGAGCAGGAACCCTTAACCCAATCTCTGGCTAGCACACTTGCATAAGTAATTGAAATCTGTAGAGAACAGGATGTTCTGATTCCTTCCTTTCTAAGAAATAACCCTTAACCCAATCTCTGGCTAGCACTTTGCAGAAGTAATTGAAATCTACAAAGGACAGGATGCTCTGATTCCTTCCTTTCTGAGCAGGAACCCTTAACCCAGTCTCTGGCTAGCACACTTGCAGAAGTAAATGAAATCTACAGAGAACAGGATGTTCTGATCCCTTCCTGTCTGAGTAGGAACCCTTAACCCAGTATTTGTCTAGCCTCATAAAATCATCACACAAGATTGCTAATAAAAAGAATTATGAATTTCATTCAATAAACCAAGACAGAGTCAGTAGTGTTTCAGCAAAGTGGAATTCATTAAAAGCAGTGTTTCAACAAACAAAAGTTAATAAAAGCATAAACATAGATTGTACTAACACACTTCTAAACTAATGGGTGAATCTTGTGAAGAAGGTGGGCCCTCCCTTCTCGCAAGATTCCCCTGAAACGAGAAAGCTAGAGAAGGATACTCAAAGCAGTCTTTTATTCATCTATCAAAGTATCATATTATAGTCTGAAAAATGAAGTATGTCCCTCTCTCTGAAGCTTTTCAATACATAAAACTTGGATCCCTCGAATGATGATTTCTCCTTATTTAAAGAGAAAATCCCTTCGATACAATTGATCAAAAATCACAATGTGTATCTGAGTCCTATCTTTAGTCGGATCTTCTTTCTAAACCAGAACATGATGTCCTAGTCTCACGCAACAGAAATGCTATTACAGAAGCTGGATGAGGTATTGCTGTTACGACTGGAGTAACAACTTCTTCTCATAGGTGCCGATGTTGTTTCAGCATCACAATTCACGGGCTGTTTTAGCCACGTGAATTGCGCTCTTGACTGTGTCGACTTCTTATGTAGGAGCGATGGTTGGTGCTTGTTGACCGCTGACTGTAACGACTTCCTTGTGTTTCAACATCGTTGGTTCTGGCGGTCTCCTCTGTGTTTCAGCATCTGCAGCTCTGGACTATGTAACAGCTCTGTGTTTCAGCATCTGCGATTCTGGACTGTGTAACAGCTCTGTGTTTCAGCGTCTGCGACCTTGGACTGTGTAACAACTCTGTGTTTCAGCGTCTGCGACTCCGGGATGTGTAACAGTTCTGTGTTTCAACATCTACGACCTGGACTGTGTAACAACTTTGTGTTTCAGCAACAGGCTTCAAATGCTAATCTGCAGTCTAATCAATGGTTAAGTACGAAAGTGATGTAAAATATTATGCAAAACAGATTAAACGTATAGTAATGAGAAGGGACGTTGTATACCTTTGGGATGATCAGATAAAGTGATAGTATGAGTCTAAATATGGGTGATCAAGAGTATAATAGTGGCAAAAAGTATAGGAAAAAAGGTACATTGTGTGGTCCTAACATCCCCCCCAACTCAAGGTGTTGCGTGTCCTCAGGAAACTCACTCTGAATCAGAGTTTGGATACCGACTCTGATCATGTAAGTTACTCAAGCAGTAACTGTGGGAGGTACTGTCCGTTGGAATTCTGAACCCTTGGACCTGCTGTAATATTTTCCATGCTACTGTTTCTGCCTTCTTAGGCAGCTTATAACTGACTTGATACCTTTCTATTGGCAACCAGAGGATGGGAAAATAAAACCGGTACCCTATCCAATTTTCAGCACAATGTCTAACACACTGGATGTAGTTGGGTATCCTGGAAATTTCTACTTCTAGGTTGGCAGGACCAAAAGGATTATGCTGTTGTCTCTTCTCTGTGGATTGTTTCCAAAACAGATTATTGGCCTGGAGGGAAGGAATCTCTATGGATATGATGATGTGCTCACAATCCTAGAGCACTTCTGATTGTAGCTGCTGAACATGTTCAGTCACCCCTGGTTGTTTTAAGAACTCATAATATTCTGTGATAAAAGTGGTTGCGTTCTGTGGTTCTGGTCTAATCCAGAGGAGGCAATTATCATCATTGTGCTTAGAAGCCAAAAAGTCATCTTGCCACAAAATCTAATTATAGAGAAAGGAAGTAAATGCTCGAATTTGGATGTCCCCTACAAGGGGATTTATGTTTAGCAGCCTGTTTTCTGGAATAGCCTCATTATGAAAGTATGCCTCACAGAGGAGGTGTTGATCCTTGGTAGAGGTTGCTACAAAAGTTTTGACAAAATCTGCTAGTTGTAGTACTCCGTGGGGTTTACCTTCTATAATGGATTTGATCTGAAACCATGTGAGTCTCTCCATAAGGAATAAGGAGTAGTTGCAAGATGGATTTCTTGTGGCCAGTAGATTCTGCACCAAATCAAATACTAGGACCAATCTGCCTTTCAATTCTTTGTTCTTCTTCTTAAGGTCACGAGCTTCCTAGCGTATCTGTTCTAATGCTTCCCAATTTGAGTAAGTATGATTTATCCAGATTTGTTTGTGCACTTGCAGGTTTTTGGCGTGTGTTTCAGTGTACTCTTTCTTCCATTTTTGTATTTCTGCGTGCTCATCCCATAGCTGAGTCTGTGTTTCAGCGTTGGAAGTAGTGGGATGAGGTAAGGTTTGAGTAGATTGTTCCCTGGAAGTGGAGAGATTGATCTGGTTAGGAGGTGTAAATTCCTCCATGGGTATTGTTTACACAGCCTTGTTGACAACAATAGGGGCTCTTTTGTTGTAATGTAGGGCTCAGTCTTAAGCTTGGGAGAGCCTGCTGGTTCTTGTGTTGCAGTAGGTTCAGTCTTGAGCTTGCTAGGGCCTGCTGGTTCTTGTGTTGCAGCAGGTTCTTCCTTGAATTCAAAAGGTGAAGGAGTAGAGGCTGCTCCTGGCACTGGGACTTGAATCACCTTATAGCCTACTTGATGGTAAACATCACCACATTGGCAACACATGTATTCTTTGCACACGCTTTCTGTAGTCTCCTCTGACAAGGTTGCTGTTCAAGCTAAGGTGTACAAATTTAGTTCTTTTTCATATGCTTCCCTTGCCTTGGCTAATTCTTGCTGATATGCTTCCACTTGAGACTTTAAAAACTCGTTTTCTTCCAAGACAACGGCCATTGTTGGTTCGTGTTGAGAGATGACTAGTTCTTGTGTGGAAGTCATAGCCTCATTAGCTGGTTCTTGTGGAGCAGCTACAAGAATGGTAGCTGATGCTTGTGTTTCAACCTCTTGGTGTAAGGAGAGTAGTGTTGCAGCACCCTCGACCTCTAATTCCTGTATATCAATTTCAGTATCAGTGGCTGGTTCTTGTGTTTCAGCCACTGATTGGGTAGCTGGTTTTTCAGCTACATGGGTTGAGGAGGGCAGTGTTGCAGCATTCGGGGTCTCTGATTCCTGTAATTCAATTTCAAAGTCAGTGGTTGGTTCTTGTGTTTCAGCCACTGGATGGGTAGCTGGTTCTTGTGTTTCAGCTACTTTATTTGAAACAAATGATGTCTGGGCATCTGGTTCCTGTAACTMMATKTCAATRTYAGCGRCYGGTTCTTGTGTTTCAGCYGTAGMTGTTTCTTGTGTTTCAGCTATGGCTGGTTCTTGTGTTTCAGCCACTGAGTGGGTAGYTGGTTCTTGTGTTTCAGCTACTTTATGTGAGACAGATGATGTTACAGTATCCTGGGCATCTGGTTCTTGTGTTTCAGTGCCCGTGGTTGGAATAGGCAAAGATCTCGGGATTGGGGAGGTTGGAGGTGTACGGGGTATCAGTCGAATTGGTGGGGGATATAGGGTAGTGGTCATGAAGGTTGGCCTTGTTGAGGCTCTTGTTTTCTTCTTTTGTAAGAAGGGTGGAAAGGGGGGGATTTGTTTTCGTTTTCGCGAGGTTCTTTCTTCAATGACGGGGCAGGCAAAATTATCTGGTTCAGAGTCATCACTGAGAATATGAAGGGAGGGAGTGGATGACTCTGGTAAGGTATGCGGTGGATTTGGTAGGGTAGGGGAATTGACTAGACTGGTTGGTTCTATGGGCGGGATATTGGGTATTTTAGGGAAGTCTGGGGGGTTTTGCGGCTGCTGCTCCTGAGGAATTTCGGCAGTTGGTTGGGGGTTTATGGGTGGGTTATTTAGTGGTCGGTTTTGTTGGTAAAAACCCCTGTGGATGAGTAATTGAACAAGACGATGGTGGGTAAGTGACAGGGTTGGATCTTTGGCCTTTCTACAGTAATGTGCCATATTCTTCAAACAACCTAGCAAATAATAGGGAATATTGACCCGTCTGTTATGCCTTAAATGAGAAAGTAGAAGAAAGTCGTGCTGGTAGACTACCTGATATCGACCTTCACAAGTCAGGTAGTGCTTGATGAATCTGGCGACCTCCGGCCATGGGGGTGGCAGTGAGCTGAGCTGAACACCCCTGCCCTTCAATTAAATTCGTTCCCCGGGCAGGAAGAAGTTCTGCTAAACATTCCCAATGATATGCTTTCGGCTGAACATACGAGTGTCGTCGCTAGGGAGGCTTGAGACCTCTGCTATGTCTTCTTCTGTTACAGATATTCGGACGCCTGCGACGACATAATGGTCCTCCTGGATATTTCAGGTGAACTGTAGGACTTGCTTTTCATTATATCCTTGAAGTCTGTGGAAGTAATTAAGCCACCCTACCTGCTGGAAGATTTGATACGCTGCTAGATAGTGTTCGAGCAACGCTGTGGTGGTGGGCTCATTTCGTATGACAACTCCTCCCATGGCTACTAGCTCAGTAAAATATAGCGTCGAGAGTTTGTGTACCAGCTCTACACAGGGTGAGTTTTCCGAGTGACTTATGTAGGAATAGTGGTTAAATGTGCGAAAGGGTGGTGAAATGGGGATGGCGGCGGTGAAATCGGGTGAAATGATGGTATCGTGGATTTGATGTGTACTTCCCCTCCCATCAAGTGCGACTAGTAATGATTGCACTTGAATGGTCATAATGACTTGGAATATTTCTCATTAACTATAGCCTAACTGAATTACATAATATTTACGTACCTCGCCTTACCATTTGATTCGTTCTGCAACAAGATATCATGCCTATCCGTGGTAGTCTTGTCGTGGCAAAGACCTTTGATCTAAAAGATAAATTGTGTCGAAGGTTTGCTTGACTAGAAGGACGAACTATAATCTGAGGGCGTAGAAGCTTGCTGACAGACGATGGTGAAATACTGGTGTTTCAGCAATAGAGAAGAACGAAACAATTGTTGTAGATGAAGAACTGCTGAGGAATGGTGTTTCAGTATTGGAAGAAAGTCAAAATTGTTGGTCGGTGGTGTTTTAACATCGAAAGAAAGTCAAAAGTGATGAACGGTGGTGTTTCAACATCGGGAAAAAGTCGAAAGTGCTGAATAGTGGTGTTTTAGCATCGGGAAAAAGTCAAAAGTGCTAAACAGTGGTGTTTCAGCATCGGGGATAAAAAAAAAATTGAAAGTGTTGAACAGTTGTGTTTCACCATTGGAGAAAATGATGAAGGGTTGTTGACAATGGTGTTTCAGCAACGGAAAAGAAAAGGTGAAACTATTGCTGGATGGAGTTGTTTCGTCGATGAAGGAAGGTGAGGAAATGGTGGACTATAGTGTTTTGGGAGTGGGAAGAAAAAAAAGTGCTGAACAATGGTGTTTCAACATCGGGGAAAAAGTCAACAGTGCTGAACAGTGGTGTTTCAGCATCAGAAGGGGAAAGGCAAAACAATTTCTGGACGGAGTTGTTTCATCGATGAAAGATGGTGAGGGAATGATGGATTGTAGTGTTTTGGGAGTGGGAAGAAAAAAAAGTGCTGAACAATGGTGTTTCAACATCGGGGAAAAAGTCAACAGTGCTGAACAATGGTGTTTCAACATCAGAAGGGGAAAGGCGAAACAATTGCTGGACAGAGTTGTTTCGTCGATGAAGGATGGTGAGGGAATGGGAAAAAGTGGCAAAAAGGTTGCCGAGCCATGATGGGGGAAAAAGGTGTGAGTTTGGTGTTTCAGTAATGAAGGAAAGGGGGTGGATTGCTGACAGTGGTGTTTCGGCATCGTGAAGGTCAACAGTGCTGAACAGTGGTGTTTCAGCATCGTGAAAGTCAACAGTGATAAACAGTGGTGTTTCAGCATCGTGAAAGTCAATAGTGCTGAACAGTGGTGTTTCAGCATCGTGAAATCTTGTCTCTTTGAAGTGGGATCATCCTCTTCTAGTGGCCGTGCTTCGATCTAGAATCTGCAAAAATCGACTGTAGCATGGTATTTCTTGACAGGGATTATTAGTAAACGAAATATAATCTAATCTAATGCTAAAGAAAATTAACTTAAAATAATTAATTTCTATTAGTGGTAGAAACCCCCTCAACAAAGAGAAAATGGGCGTCTGCCATGCATGTGGCCTTAAAGTCTTCTTTAGAAATAGGTTGCTGGTACAGACGGAGCCGATGACCATTTACAAGTAACGGAGTTCTGGAGTCATCGATTGTGAGGAGCCTTACTATTCCATTGGGAAAGACTGTGTCTACTTCGTAAGGTCCAAGCCATCTTGTACGCAGTTTCCCTTGAAATTCTTTGAACCAGGAATCATACAAGAGGGCCCAATTACCTTTTTGGAACTGCTTGTTCTTGATATTTTTGTCATGCCATTGTGATCTTTGCTGTTGAATTATGGTTGTTTGCTGAATGGCATCTAGTATTTTCTCCTCTAGTTCATTAAGCTGCTGCAACCTAGTTGTCTGTGCATCGGTTAGATTGAGGTTGACAGCTAAAGCAGTCCTTAAGTTTTTTATCTCAAATTCCACAGGAAAAACAATACTTTTTCCATAAACTAATTCATAGGGAGAAAATCCTGTAGTATTTCTCCAGGTAGTTCTGTAGGCCCATAGTGCTTCAAGGAGCATGTGGGACCAATCCTTTCTACTTTCCTTCACTGTTTTTGTGAGAATGGATTCTATTACTTTGTTTATGCTTTCCACCTGTCCATTGGCTTAGGGGTGGTATGCTGTAGTCATTCTCTGCTGAATATGATATTTCTGAAGGGTGGCTTTGAACCCATGAGAGTTGAAAGGAGGTCCTCCATCTGTAACTAATTCTCTTGGCTTTCCAAATCTGGTGAAGATGCCTTTAAATAAGAAATCTATAACTGCTTCTTCGGTCGCCCTGTGGAGTGCCTTGGCTTCCACCCATTTAGTCATGTAGTCTGTGCAGACCAGTATATAAATTTTTTGATTGGATGGAGGGTTGATGGGTCCTATGAAGTCTAAGGCCCATCTTTCAAATGGTTCAAGTACTACCTAGGGGTTTAATGGCATTTCATCTCTATGATTATGTTGGCCTACTCTTTGGCAGCTATCACAGGCCTTGACATATTTCTTTGCATCTTTGAAGAGTGATGACCAATAGTACCCCATCCTGAGAATTTTATATGCTGTTCTTTTATCAGCAAAATGCCCTCCGCAATCATGACAAGCTTTCAATAGATCATACACCTCATCTTCTCTAATACACATTCGAATTTCTTTATCATCTCTTGTATGAAAAAGGTACCCGCTTATCCAACTATACTGAGCACTTTGATGAATGATACTTTTCTTCTCTCGGTAGGATAGGTGTGATGGTAACTTCCCTGCAACCAAGTAGTTAGCAATATCTACATACCAAGGTGAGTGAGCAGAAACTGCAAATAGATATTCATCAGGAAAGGAATCATCTAGTGGGGTATCATCATCAGGTGTCAATCGAGAAAGGAAATCAACAACTACATTCTCTTTTCCTGGTCTATCTACAATTGTAATATCAAATTCTTGCAATAATAGTAGCCATCTAGTGACTCTAGCATTTGTGATAGGTTTATTCATTAAGTACTTGATAGCTGAGTGATCAGTATGGACAAAAGTAGAATAGCCAATAATGTAATGTCTAAATTTATTAATTGCATAGATAACTACTAGAAATTCCTTCTCGGTGACTGTATAATTGAGTTCAACAGGGGACATATTCTTGCTGATGAAATATATAACATAAGGGAGATGATCTTCTTCTTGTCCCAAGACAACTCCTATAGCAGTGTATGAAGCATTAGAGGATATGTGAAAGGGGAGTGTCCAATCAGGTCCTCTAAGGATAGGAGCTGTAGATAACTGATGTTTAAGTGTATTAAATGCTTCTTGACAAAAATTAGTCCAATTGAATTCAACATTTTTCATCAGTAAAACAAACAAGGGAGAAGGTATTTTGGAAAATTTCTTGATAAATATTCTATAGTATCCAGCATGTCCTAGAAAGCTTCTTACCTCTGTTTGGGTTTTGGGGGTAGGAATATCCTTAATGACTTGTATTTTGGATGGGTCTACCTGAATTCCTTGAGATGAGATAAAATGTCCAAGCACTATTCCTTCA
>ML815780.1:60150-71518 GCA_009831015.1 Picea engelmannii
AATGCACTGCACATCTTTATTATTCGGGTTGGGGTTAGGTTGCACAGGTAGCTGGGGTCTCATCGTTTGATTGTTTTGAGGAGTACCTGCTGGTAAGGAGAGTGGTTGTGAGAATTGAGGTAATTGGTTTTGAAAGGGGGGTTTTTGTCCTCTCCAATTCTGATTCCATTGATTCTGATATGGCTTTTGTTGTTGTGGAGGCCAAGAGGTCCACATTGAGGGATCAACAAAGGGTGGGTTATTTTGTTGCATGGGTGGGCAAGTTTGTTGCATGGGTGGGTAAGTTTGTTTCATGGATGGGTAATTCATTTGATTAGTGTATTGCATTTGATTGTAGGGGGGGTAACTCATTTGATTGAAAGAAGAATAATTATTCCAAGGATTAGAAGATGCAAATGGCACGTTAGAGTTCATACCTTTTCCTCGCGGTTGCCATTGTCTGCTTTGTGTCATCAGATAGACAGCTTCAACTTCCTCATCCGTTGGTTGTAATGCTACCTTGATCCTTGGTAAAGATGGACAATTTTGGGTATCATGATCTTTATCACATATCGTGCAGATTGGCTTTCTATCCAGTGGACATTCTCTTCATGGGTGCTTATCTATGCATTGAGAACAAAAGATGGAAAAGGCTGCTTCTGCTTCTGCTTGCTTTTTCTTAATCTGTAGGGTATCCATTTGTGAGGCAAAAGAGCTTAACATTTTAGTTTTAAAATCTTCAAGTAAATTACCTATCTCAGCTCTTGTTTCTCCCCCACTGGCTGATTTTTGGACTCTTGAAAATGTGGTGTCCCTGTCGTTTAATCTGTTTCTTGAAGCTCCCCTTGAACATCTTTTGCATAAATTGACAATTTCATCATATGATTCCTTGGATATGTCCCCTTTTCCAAGAATGTTCAACATATCTAGACAGTTAGCCCTTACTCCTTTTAATAAAATACTTTTGAGAATATCCTTACTTACATTGGGATGACTGGATCTTTGTAGATTGTATTGTAGCCTTTCTACAAAGTCTTCTAGATTCTCGTCCTCTTTCTACATCATTTTAAATAGCTCCTCCCTCTTTTCTCTTGTTCGGAAGTAGTACTGGTATTTGTTCAAGAATTTATGTTTCATTTGGTCCCATGTTGTGATTACATGGCCTCCAAGACTCATAAACCATCTTAGTGCATTCCCTTTAGTGTTGCTGGAAATAACTTCAGTTTTTGAGCATTAGAAACGTAATCATAACTCCTACATAATATATCAAACTCAAACAGAAATTCATCAGGATCCTCTGAAGATAAACTATGAAAATTAGGTAATGCTGAAAGTGGAATGTTTTTCATGGGGGCTACTCCTCTAGGGAGATCGCCAATAGGGAATCCTAGTGTAGAGAAAGAGTTTTCATCTTTTACCTCTCAATCAGGACCTGCTTGTTCTTCATGATGCAATTCTTCATTGTACTCGTCCATGTTTTCCTCTGTCTGCTCCCCTGTTGCACTTGCTCTGTCCTCAATGTCTCCTACTGGCTTCTGGACTGTCTCAGGACTCCAAACTTCTTTCCCTGTTCCAAAAACTACTTGGAATGAAGGCTGGGAGTTTTGTTTTCGAAGGTTTGGTCATTGAGCAACAGTTTCAGACTTTGATAGAATCTCGTTGATGTAAGTCTTTCTTCCTCCTTTTCCTTTTACCTTGCCACCTGTAGGGTTAGTGTCTTTGGGGTCTTTCATGCAATCTTTTTATCTAAAGAAAAAAATCATAAGTTCTTTTGAAATCTATAGCTATCTTCCTCGACAACGACGCCAAAATGTTGGTCACTATAATTGGTTAATTGATTCAAACAATCAAGTGATACATAAATTGTCAACCCAGGGAAGTCTTTTTATTTCAAAGATAACCACGCACTATATATGCTCAATTCCAAAAGCAACTTAGAGTTGTAGTAAAGAAACTTATACTAATCACACTTGCTTTGAATGAACTGAAGTTCTGAATTAAATCATAGGAAAGCAACCTCCCTATTGCATATCTTAAATATTAATCTAAGAATCCTGGATTACATTAAAATAATACTTGCAACAGGAAAGAACAACTATTCTACAATCAGAGAACAAGACCCTTACTCTCAAACAAAGACTTCAGTATTTTATTTCTGATTAACACTCTTTCATGAAAACAGTAATGCAGAGAAAGTTAACTCTATCTAGCAGAGAACAAGTCCGTCTAGTTCCTTCCTTTCTAAGAAGGAACCTTAAGCCCTATTTCTATTTATTACACTTGTGAAATTGAGATTTACAGAGAACAGGATGGTCTGATCCATTCCTTTCTGAGCAGGGACCCTTAACCCAGTCTCTGGCTAGCACACTTGCAGGAATAATGGAAACCTACAGAGAACATGATATTCCGATTCCTTCCTTTCTGAGCAGGAACCGTTAACCTAATCTCTGGCTAGAACATTTGCAGAAATAAATGAAATCTGCAGAGAACAGGATGTTTTGATCCCTTCCTCTCTGAGCAGGAACCCTTAACCCAATATATGGCTAGCACACTTGCATAAGTAATTGAAATCTACAGAGAACAGGATGTTCTGATTCCTTCCTTTTTGAGTAGGAACCCTTAACCCAATCTCTAGCTATCACTTTGCAGAAGTAATTGAAATCTACAGAGGATAGGATGTTCTGATTCCTTCCTTTCTGAGAAGGAACCCTTAACCCAATCTCTGGCTAGCACACTTGCATAAGTAATTGAAATCTACAGAGAACCGGATGTTATGATTCCTTCCTTTCTGAGTAGGAACCCTTAACCCAATCTCTGGCTAGCACTTTGCAGAAGTAATTGAAATCTACAGAGGACAGGATGTTCTGATTCCTTCCTTTCTGAGCAGGAACCCTTAACCCAGTCTCTGGATAACACACTTGCAGAAGTAAATGAAATCTATAGAGAACAAGATGTTCTGATCCCTTCCTGTCTGAGCAGGAACCCTTAACCCAGTCTCTGGCTAGCCTCATAAAATCATCACACAAGATTGTTAATAAAAAGAATTACGAATTTCATTCAATAAACCAAGACAGAGTCAGTAGTGTTTCAGCAAAGTGGAATTCATTAAAAGCAGTGTTTCAGCAAACAAAAGTTAATCAAATCATAAACAGAGATTGTACTAACACACTTCTAAACTAATTGGTGAATCTTGTGAAGAAGGTGGGCCCTCCCTTCTCACAAGATTCCCCTAAAACGAGAAATCTAGAGAAGGATACTCAAAGCAATCTTTTATTCATCTATCAAAGTATCATATTACAGTCTGAAAAATGAAGTATGTCCCTCTCTCTGAAGCTTTTCAATACATTAAACTTGGATCCCTCGAATGATGATTTCCCCTTATTTAAAGAGGAAATCCCTTCGATACAATTGATCAAAAATTACAATGTGTATCTGAGTCCTATCTTTAGTCGGATCTTCTTTCTAAACTAGAACAGGATGTCCTAGTCTCACACAACAGAAATGCTATTACAGGAGCTGGATGAGGTATTGCTCTTACGACTGGAGTAACAGCTTCTTCTCGTAGCTGCCGATGTTGTTTTAGCATCGCAATTCACGGGCTGTTTCAGCCACGTGAATTGCGCTCTTGACTGTGTCATCTTCTTATGTAGGAGCGATGGTTGGTGCTTGTTGACCGCTAATTGTAACGACTTCCTTGTGTTTTAGCATCGTTGGTTCTGGTGGTCTCCTCTGTGTTTCAGCATCTACAGCTCTGGACTGTGTAACAGCTCTGTGTTTCAGCATCTGCAGCTCTGGACTGTGTAACAGCTCTGTGTTTCAGCATCTGTGACTCCGAACTGTGTAACAACTCTGTGTTTCAGCATCTGCGACCTCGGACTGTGTAACAACTCTATGTTTCAGCGTCTACGACTCCGGGCTATGTAACAGTTCTATGTTTCAGCATCTGCGACCTGGACTGTGTAACAGCTCTGTGTTTCAGCAACATGCTTCAAATGCTAATCTATAGTCTAATCAATGGTTAAGTATGAAAGTGATGTAAAATATTATACAAAACAGATTAAACATATAGTAATGAGAAGGGACGTTGTATACCTTTGGGATGATCAGATAAAGTGATAGTATGAGTCTAAATATGGGTGATCATGAGTATAATAGTGGAAAAAATTATAGGCAAAAAGGTACATTGTGTGCTCCTAACACCGACGAAGTTCCAATTTTGAAAATTTTCCTTCTGCGAAGTTCCCTCTGGAACTTTCTATAAATTTTCAGTCTTAGCTCTCTTATTACTTAGTTATCTGGCCTTATGTCTAGTGAGCTTCGTCTCGATATTCCTTTTTCCATTTTGATTCTTATCTTTTTTTGGCAAAGTAACTTCGTGCTGTTGATATTCTTTCCTAGAAATCAGGGGTAATACTTCATCTGTATCTGGAATAGGTACTTTAGTCTTCTATGGGTCTTCTAGTGTTCTTCCCACTTTGACATCCAAGTCTCTAGTTTTAAATATCTTCGCTTGGTTATTCCATTCTTCAATCAAGTGTGCAATCCTCCTAGTCATGAAATTTTTTAACTCTTGCTTCTTCTGCTCTAATATTTCTTCTTCTTTTCTTCTAGCCTGATCTTCTTCAATCCAAGGTTTTCCTAATAACATATCAAATGGAGCATTCTTCTCAATAAATTTAACAACTTCAAATTCTTCCTCTGTCGAAGTTCCATGAACACTGATAGATATCTGGGTAAGTCTTCCACATAGGGTTATCAGTTTTCCTCTGAATAATCCTATTCCTCCCAATGAAGGAATCATAGCAGGATTTCCAAGAATTCCCCAAGTTCTTTCTGTCATAATATTCACCTGTTTTTCCTCATCCAGAACACAGTCAATGTCGAAGTCTCCTACTCTTAATTCAATGCATTATTTTTCTTTGAACATCTCTGATAAGCTGATATGTCGGTGGTCATTCAGGGTTTCTTTCATCTGTAGCAATACTTTTTCTTATTGTTTCTAGGGTTCTGTCATAATCTCAGATGGTTGACCTTTCTCATGGTATTCTTGTCTCATATTCATCCTTTCAACCTTAGCAATCATTCTAGGGCAGTCTATAACTTCATGGTCCATAGCTTTGCAACAGAGGAAACTAGGTCTTCTTCCAAGGCATTCCTTAGCAAGATGTCCTAGTTTTCAGCAACTTTAACAAAGATTTAATCCTCTCTTTCTCTTAAGTGATCCCCAACCTTTCCTGTACTGTACACTAGGATCATGGTAGCTAAGCTGCAAAAATTTCTTTCTAGGATCATGCATCCATTTGTTAGTCCAAACATTCTCTCTATGCATAGTTATAACATATCTTTCACTATTCTTATCAAATCTACTCATATCAAATCTTCTTTCATCTATCAGTTCCCTAGTTTTCAAGCTAGGAAAAATCTTATCAAACATACCTAAATCCATACTTTAGAAACAAAAATTTCCGCTAATCTTATCTTCAACAGAGCACAAAGCTTCCAGATCTAAAAATTTTCACTATGCTTACCTTTATCAGATCACAGAGCTTGTAGATCTTATCTCTTTTCTTCAGATCTAACCCTTCTTGGCACAGAGCTTCAAAGATCAAGTAGAATACTGTGCACTAGAGAGATAGATCTACACATAGATCTTTCACAATTTTAGGTTAGATATTCACACAAAGCTTCTTTTTCCTCAGTTCCCAACAATCACAGTTTCAGGTCATATCTTCGCACAAAGATTCTTTTTCCTCAGTTCCCAACAATCACAGTTTCAGGTCCCAACAACATAACCATTTGTTGGCACAGGGGTAGACCCAGGGTTCAATGCTACAACAATGCACCAACAAAACCCTAACTATAGGCCCTTTCGGCAACACCTGCCAAGCAGATGAAGTCTCACCCGAGGTAGAGGTAGGGGTGGTTGCAAGACTTAGATGTCTGCAACCTTATATGGGACACATATCTATGATTCTAACACTTGATAGAGCACTCAACAGTTAACATTCATCTATATCCAATCTTAGTTACAGCGTGGTTAAACCCTAGTTACAGAGTATCACAATATTCATTCAGATCTAAGGTATTTAAGCACTGAGCATATCCACATAGGTCAGATCCATACTATTAAGCACATAGAATTAACATATCTATCTACCATTAATCTATATTGAAGAACTAAGAAAATTAACATATAAACACATCAACACATCGTACAAGGCATAGCACCACAACATGTACATGGTTCACCCCCACCCTGGGGCTACGTCCACCAACTCTTTGTCTTCTTTATTAGCTTCTTCAATAAGTTACATGCACAGAGCCTAAAAAACCCTACTCTGCATAGGACATGAGATCTTCGCACCTCGCTAGACCCTCCTTCCCTGAGTAAATCTAAGAACACAACCTTCCACAATCTCTTACAATGAATTGCACTTAGCTCTGCAAGTCTCACATAGTATGCACATAGCTCTTACAGTCCTCCAATCACATAGATCGAACTTCAACACTTAGCACTACTTGCATCTGACTCCTCATTACATTGCCTAGTCTTCTATATATATTACAAAATTGGGCCTAAACATGTGTAAACCCATGGTTTGACATCCCATTCCCATTACATAATCTTGAATCCCAAAAAGGGCTCGAGATCCCATGATCTCCGCTTCGTCTTGCGCTCTACCTTAGACAGCCTGTTGAAGTCCCAAAATTAGGTCAAACATGAACAAGGATCCTTAAAAGTGCTCCAATTGGTGTATTTAGTGTCTTCCCTCCACCATGAGGCCATCACTCGGCTGGTGTCATGGCACTCATAGAACTTCACGATGAAATAGTTATTTAGACACTCCTCGGGGTCTCGGAGTTTGTAGTATTTCTGAACCTCTACCAAAAGGAACACCCCGACACACCCACCATTTTCATCGTTGATCAAACATTTATGTGTGTCTGTGTGTTCAATGAGCCACTTCAGGACTTCAATACAGGGAAAAACAAGAGTTTTTCTCGCCACCATATGCAGGTACGACCGTCGGATGTTCAGGAACACTTCGTCATCGAGCGCTCTAACATATGGATCACTGTGTGATATATATTCCGGGTATTCCTCCCGGATAATATTATTAAAGAGTTCTCCCCAATGCAGTAGTGACATCTTCGATCCTATGCTTTCCTCTATATCTCCAAAGGTCGGAGGCTAGATGAAAGCCTTCTTTGTGGATGTATTAATGACAGGTTCCGACCTCGGAGTGTATTCTAATTGCCTTGTGGCCCCTGGAGAAGATCCTTCCCCTACCTATGGTTCTTTCAGCTTCGGTGCCCTTGGTGATCATCTAGTGGTTGGATTTCTTGGCAACATTGTTCCTGCAATTAGAATAAAATTTTAAAGACTTTGTAATGAATAAAACCAGATCAAAAATATATGAACTGTAACCATGTAAAATCCACAGACTTGGATATATACCTATAAAGCTTGCTAAAATTGGTTATTTTGATACTCACGGGATCTCTGCACCCTTCGAATTACTCGCCTTGATTCTTCGGATGCTTTGAAATTACTTGCATGTAAAATGTTTTTTTTTACAATGGCTCGAGAGAATTTAAACCAGGGAAGAACTTACCGTGTTGCATCAACCATTCAATTCAGGTGATGAGTGAAATTTAAACAAATTTTTCACCAAACCTCTGCAACTTAAATTTATTGTGGGTTGACGGTGGAGGCACGGAAGGTGATGTGGTCTATAAGTGGTTTTAAACGGTCATTTTGATTGGCACACGAGGTAGAAACTAATGCAAGATTTGGTATTAATTATCCCCTTAAATGCTCAAAATCCAGTTGTATCTAATGCTAAAACGTCCCATCATGTCGCTTTCTTAGTGGGTGGATCGAGGATCAGGGATGTCCTATGAAAGTTTTCATTGATGTTCTTATACAAAAAAAAAATCTGATGCCGATCAATATTACCGTATAATGCTGCCATGGAAAAGATAACTCGGAGATGTGACTCGGACTTAGGGAACCATGAATGACTCAGGGTAAAACTAGACCGTACGGTTCTCCAATCTAGCAAAGACATGTGGTGTTGAAGACCGGTGACCTAATTCATGTGTATTAATCAGAGTCGGGACCTTCATTAAGTTATTCGTTCTAAAAAAATCCTTAGCTTTCCAATGCCAGAAAAGCATCCATGTTCGATGATCGGTGATAAAACTATCAAGTGCTTTCTTTGGATTAGCTTCCTCGAAAAAGTATCGATGCCGAAAATGCATCGGGGATCGATGATCCAAAATATCCTTTATCACAGTCATAATGTTTGTTGAGGTCCCTTTAGGTTTTCCCTGATTCCGATAAGTGCATCGGGCATCAGTTATCAATGATATCTTTTCTCCCTTTGTTAATGTTTATTCCCCTCGTCTTTTACCGATACCTAAGGGGAATCAAATATCAGTGATATACTTATGTAAGACTTGTCTCAAAACAAAAAATTCCTTTTACCGATAATGATGAAGATCGATGCTCGACGACTGAGGTTTCCCAAGTGGTTCTTTTCCTTCTTTGAATTCCTTCTGATGCTGAATCTGAGCATGTCGGGTGAAGTGTTTCGGCTAATTGATTCTTTATTCAAGTGTTAAGGCCTTTTAAGTCATGGGGTTTCATAAGTTCAAACAAACTTGACTAGATAATGAGAGTCATGATAATAAGCAAAGACAAAACATTTCTCAAAATGAAGTTGAATTAGACAGTGGAAAGATCAAGTGGTACCCAAAAAAGTAGAAATTTGACAAATGATTTTGAGGGTGTGTTGAGTGCTCAAAAAATGGCGACTTACTGGGAAAAATCAGAATCTATGTTCCTACCTCGGGCTCGGCTGATGCAAAATCTGGTTAAGAAATTAACTGGTTTTTATCAGAGCCTATTTTATCGTTGCATTTGAAAATCCCTAGTTGGTGCATTTGGGTCTGCCTCTGGGGTTTTCAACCTTTATTCCACTTGAGTTTCCTGTAATCCAGACTCACACCCCCTTTGAAAAGAGACTAGTAAAGCATTCACCAGCACTAGGCCTTTTAGTTACCCTTATTCACTTGCTACGATGTTGCTCCACTGCTAGCGAATTCCCATAGACCCGGTGGAGTCACCTTGGTGTCACAAACCTTGCTCCACTGCTAGTGAGTGTCCATATCCCCGACAGAGTTATTTTCATACCCTCTCCTTCTTTGTGCTCATTTGATATAGTCGATTTTATTTTGACAAAATTCCATGAGCGAGTGGGAGAGGAGGATGTCTGTTATTTTCAAAATGAGATGGTTAAGGTGAAACTTTGCTAGCTTTGTCTCTAAGGTACATGTAGCCCTTTCCATCTTACCATCTTTCCCTTAAGGTTTTACCAAACCACCAGGAAAACACTTCATCACTCTTCCAAGGTTTGTTCATCTGGGTAGGTTAGGTAGAAGACCTCCTAAAGAAACCGTAGGTCACTTAGCATTTCTTGTGTTGTATGTGAGCGATGAGTGAGGAATATAGTTCGTTAAATCGCACAAATTAAGTTCAACCATTTTCTTGCTAAACACAATATTCAAAATCAAAAAAGCACAAATAGCGAAATACAAAAACAAAAAATTCATCCCGCAATCGACCTATCTAAAACAAACATCGTAAAACACATATATATATATATATATATTTAATGGAAATATTTTTTTAGGGCTTTTCCATTCACTGGGAGGGCGTTAGGTTCCCCCCTTAGATTTTGCAACTGATATGTTCTTACCCCAATCTTCTCGACCACCTAAAAAGGTCCGAGCCATAGATTCTGAAACTTAGAATGTTTTCCCTTCGACTCATTTGATCTATCCCATTTTAGTACTAAGTCTCCTACCTCAAAATTCTTCTCCTTAGCCTTATTCTTATCAATCCACCTTTTCACTATCTACTGATGAGCTATAAAATTTTATTTTTCTTTGTCCCTTTCTCCTTCCAGCATAAGGAGAGTATCAATTCTTTCTTGTATGACTGATGAGGGTTGTCCTCTTGAATCCTGAGCAATTTGAAGGGATGGAAGATACAATCCATTCGGGAGAATGTCTTCCTGTCCGTATACCAAAAATTATGGAGGATTCTCTATGTCTTCCTTTGGTGTAACTCTATCGGCCCATAAATAATTATGAAGTGAACTATGCCAATTCCTTTGGTTTTCTGAAACTGTTTTCTTCAATATTCTCACTAGGTTCTTATTAGTTGATTATTCCACTCCATTCTCCTGTGGATAGTATTTTGCAGAGTATCTTATTATAATTCCTTTGTCTAGGGTAAAATCTGTTAATAAGGTGGAATAAAAGTAAGCTGCATTGTCAAAAACAGGGATGGAGGGCACACTGAACCTTGTGATCAGCTGTTGTTCTAGGAATTGGATAACAACCTTTTTGTTTACATGGGTAAAGGGATGGCCTCTACCCATTTTTTAAAATAATATATGGTGGTTATTATGTATCTATGTTGTTTTGAATAACTCGATGCAATTTCTCCTATGATATTGTTGACGGGCGAAATTGTCCGTCCGTGAATTGAGAGAGTGGAACTGGTCCGGGGTTGTCTAAATAACCCAATCCATTTGGAATGAACCACCCTGACGGGTTTAACGGCTCCGTTGGCCGCTCTAAGGTCCTAAGAAAACCGAAGAGAAAACTAATAAAAAACTAACTAATCTAACTAAAACAAATAAAACAAACTAAAGCTAACTAAAACAAACTAACTAAAACTAAATACAAGAAACTAAAATAACTAAAAACAACTAATACACTAATCTAATTAAAACAAACTACTTATATAAACTAAAACTAAATACAAATTACACTAACTATTCTACTAATTACTATTACACTAACTCTATTAAATAATCGTCTAGCTACTAGTTATAATACAACTTATTCACAAATATACAATATACACAACTGGCAGATTTAAATAAAACCTGTAAAAATCTTATGCTTTCTGTCCTAAGACAGTCAGAGATATTTTGGATTTTTTGATTTTATGAATAAGAAATAAAACTACTGAAATTAAACGATCTAATATATTTACTGAAATTAAACAATCTAATATACTAATTCTATCTAAACTAATAAAAACAGTAAACAAACAAGTGACTAACTGACCTGGGAGCGCTCCTAATTTGTCTTGCGTAGGATGACTTCGAAGCTGGTCGGAGGAAGGAAATTTGCACCCGTTGATCCAAAATCTTTTCGTAAACGATTAGGGGTGAAATCATGAAGGTGGGTTACACTTTTGCTTGTTTTATGACAAAAAAAACTGTATTTTCACAATTTATTCAACTTCCGACATATAAAAGTATTTTTTTTATTTAGAATTTCACTTTACAGTAAAAACAAAACTTGT
>ML815780.1:72887-112800 GCA_009831015.1 Picea engelmannii
ACCGTTAAATTTGACGTGAAAATTTTCGGCCGAATAATATTTCGGCCGAAAGTAATATTTGTTCGGCCGAAAAATTGCCGCTAGAAATTTTGGAGACCCGATTGTCACGAAAGTGTTACCCAGCTTCATGATTTTACCCTTAGCTGCACTGCTCTTTGAGTGGTTTATAGGACAAACAAGACATTAAAAATCATAACAACTATATGATTATAAATCTCTGCAATAAGGGAAACCTGTTATGCAAAAACTCATATTTAATAATTCAACTTATGAAGAAGATAAACCTGTCATTCACAAACTGAATTAAACAATTGTTATGTTTTTTTTTATATATGCTTGGAAGAAACAAGATATGGATTACAGTGATTAAAATTATATCATTTGCACATGATTAAGATAAATAAAGTAGTTATTAACCAGATACAAATTGATATACACAACATGAAACAAAATATTGATATAATGAGAAGCTAAAGCTGTGACAAAACACCAAATTCTGCTTCAGTCTGTATTAAAATCCATATCCTTGTTCTCCCATGAATGAGGATGATCATTATTACAAAAATGATAGGTATTTATAAGTCTCTCCACAGGGTAAAACCTCCCTGTGGATAATATCAAACTGTTTTACATAATCTGGGAAGATATTCCCAAAATCAACTAAACTAGGAAACTAAAATGCAAGTGAAATATTTCAAATATCCCCTACCTGCTCATCAAATCCATTGCAATTTCGAATTCATCTGCAATAGACCAAAAATATCAAGTTAGAAAGATATTTCAGTAACAAAACAATGAAAATCTAATCTTACAGACTTAGCTACAGAATCATCTGATTCTGTAGCTAGTCTAAAATAGCATACATGACCAGATAGAAATCAAATGAAATCTCTTTAAAATAATCCAATCCAATTTTCTTTTAATAAACATTAAAAAATGAATCACTAATGACTCACATGAGTTTATCATTTAAATTAAACAGAATCAAAAGTGATTTAATCGAAACAGGGATAAGAATGCTCTGATTTTCTTTTACCATAAAATAGGGTCAAACCGTAACCAGACTATTTCTAATCAAATGAAATTAATAGTGAATCATATCGTATGAGATACGATCTAATACAACACAATCATAATCCAATTACTATGGATATAACAATGTAGCATAAGATTCATGTTGTTTTAATCAAATACAAAGATGGAAAGAATGTTACGATTATGGTCAAATAAAACATTCATAATAACATCAACCAAATTTCGCCATAGATTTCGATCGCTGAGCGTTACACAATCAACAGACAGGATCAAATAGTGATCACAACCATAAACAGAAGTGATAATCATAAACTGGGCAACAATCGACAAAAATCGTGATTGAGTTAAATATAGAAACAGATCGTGATCCTGGGTAGTCACTTTCGCTCCTCAAATCAAATTTAAACAGTATATTCAATACAATACGGATTGTACTAATAATATGGTGGAGAAAACCAACGCGAATCAACCGGCTGGATATAGCTGTTACGATTTGCATCAATTCACAATTTGGGTGGATATAAAACAAAATCATATTAAACATAATCCAAACTGTGTCCGAGCTGGTCAAAAGTCATATGTAAATAAAACCGTAATAGTTACCAATCATATCATATACATTATAACCAATTCGAATCGAAACATTGATTGTGTTCAAAACTGAAATGTGAAACAACTTGTGTCTATAATAGATACAGTGACTTCAATCAACAATAGAATATCCAATTTAAGCTAAACCAAACCGATCAAATCCATAGCATAATCCATCGAATCGAAGAAAATCCAATCAAAGCTAAACTAGGAAACAAAATTCGATCAATCAAAACTATGTACATAATGCATGCTTATGTGACAAAGAAAATCCATGCTGTAAACAGAGATATGAGTTTGTTATATAAATAGGTGAAAGACATACCAGTGAGGCTGCTCGAGCTATTCCAATTTTGAATTCACGACCGCTGTAGCTGACTCCACATTCTTAAACAAAATAGAACCCGTTGTTCTCTGTTTCTTATTAGTGGCTTGCAATTTAGCCTTTTTACTAGCAAGCCTTGCAACTTGATCCTTCAAAGAATGAATTCTGGACTGTAGCATTGGCACATCAAGATAATACCTTTCTAACCACGATCTGCATTGATCACAGGGTGGCACTATAGACTTAGGTAAAGCAGGAGAGGGTTTTGATGAAGGACTTGGGTTTTCACAAGGCAACTTAATGCCTGGGTAGTTAGGGTCATTTTGCAAGCAAGGTGGTAGGTTCGATACGAAGTCAAACGAGGGTTCGACACACAGACCTTCGGAATAGGGATATTCACTTGCCAGGTAACGTTCCACCTCTGAGTCGGAATCTCCACTCAAAATGATAGGGTCAGGGTTGACAGGAGGTTTAGGTTTGTTTCTTGCCATTCGAGATATTAAACGGGAATTCTTTTTTCCTTTGGAATTCGCAGTAGGTTTGGCTTTAGGTTTCTTGTCCACGAGCTTAACAGTTTCAACATCCTTGGTCACAGAGTGGAGTAGGTTGATAGGTGAGTTGGGTAAGGGTTTAGGTAACAGAATACTGTAGGGTACCGAGGGTACAAACTTGCCCTCACTCACCATAGGTTTTTCAACTTGTGGTGGGTTTGAGTCTTCAAAATTATTGAGAATAAGAAAATCATTCCAACAGTCTCAGTGTAACCCCAAATGACAGACAAAAATTATTTTAATCAACCCATAGTGAAAAAGGCTGCTATCAGCCTGGTTCCTCTTATATCTCTTAGACATTTTAAATAGGCTTCTATGCAAGTAATAAGGCATATTAAGCTCATAGCCCATGAAAAGCATAAGAAAACAAAGGTGGTGTAAGAAAACAAAACCATACCGACCCTCGTAGGTGATAAACTGTTTGGTTATCATCAAAAAATCATGCCAACGTTGCTTGAGCATGTTCGCAGGCAAACCTTTATCACAGGAGCTAACCTTACACGACTGGAAGAGCAGTGTCCACGGGACCTCTTCCACTTTGCAATTCTTGGACCATCGTTGTCCAGTGTCAGGTAGACCCATAGATAAACTGAGAAATTGCTCGTCAATTTCTAGTTGGACATCCCTGACCTTGGCTCGACATCCATCAAAGGTTAATGCGAATTGTCAAGCCATGCAGGGATTAAAACCATCAAACTTTTATATGAATGGGAGCCATACAAATTCCTCAAGGTCACTGTGAGCACTGTCGAACATCAATAGAGCCTGGCTACCGTTGAGTTCATCCCTTACGACTGGAGCCATGGTGAGAGCACATGGTAAGGGTTTGGGTTGAAAACAACAACACACAGGAGCAAAGTCTTTTGGGTTAACAACTACGAATGATCAAAGGGGAAGCATTAATGTGCGTGTGCGAGGGTGGTGGGATTATTTACCTCCATGCAAAGCAGTAATGAAAAAGTACAACCTCTATTCAATCAATCCAACCATATTATTTGGCCAACCCAAAAATCAAATGGTGGATAACATACCAATGCGCCATTGTATTATTTCAAACCACGAATGTTCAAAACCCAAATTTTAAATATGTGCCATTGTATAAGTGTGTAATCAAATGTTTATAAAACATTGTGACAATCGATTTCATAAAATTTGACAAGACAAGAGCTTATAATAATAAGGATCACATCATATAAAAACAAAATAAACCATGACCCCTATGCAATCTGAGGACTAGGCAAGTCCAAAACACTATAAATCTATATGCTCAATGCCTTACTAGTTTAAGTTATGCAACCAAAATGTCCAAATAGGCATAGTTTGAAAATTCATTTAGCCACACAATAATAAACCAAAGGTAAGTGCCATTCAGAATATCAATGAGAAAATCATGACAGTTCAAATAACGATGGAGGAGTTTTCACGCTTACAGTCATGAAAACTAAATCAAGACCAATTTGCAAGTGTCGCAAGAAATGAAAATATCATCAATTTACAAAATGTGACGACAATTTGAAGTTCAGGAGACATAGGTGTAGGCAGCTTATAGGGCAATGGAAAAAATTGAATTGGATACCAATAATGGCGACACACTGGGAGAAGCAGTTATCTCTGTCGAAATAAATAAATTCAGATTAGGAGAGCAAAGAAAATTTCAACTCAAGAACAACAATAAAAAAATCGTACAAACATCATCATTTACCATCTTTTCCAGCGATGTTTTAAAAGATGAAAACTAATAACAGTCTTAAGATCACCAAGTCACGATATTTATGATAAAATATTCAATACTGTTGGCATGGCCACTGCTTCCAGCAGGCGTCCATAGCCTCGACAGGGTTGCCATTTAACCCACTCTGAAATTTGTATCCTGTCAAGAAGTTCTAGATCATCATAAAGGACATTAAAGAGGTTTCTTATATTTTTTTACAGATTTCCGTGTACCTGACATTGCTTCGCTGCCAGCAGGCCTGTTCAGTACCCCGACAAAGTTGTCTTGGTGTCATGCATGCATTTACCCACTGCCAGCGGACCTGTTCAGTATCCCAGCGGGTTTACAAACACTTCCCACAACTCTTATTAATATTTTTATTTTGTTTTTCTTTTATGGATAGTTGAGCGGGGTGACGCTGAAAATCCTGATATTTTATCATATTTTTTCAGACCTCATCAGAATTTTTTGACACTATCCTTTATTCATCTCCAGAAATGTTTTATTTACAAAACAACTTACTACGACAGGGAGACATCCTTTTGAGTCATTCCTTTACGGAAAAGGGACAGCATAAAAAGATAATAGATGATCATGAAAAACTTTGTTCAGAGATTGAAATTAGTAAACTTCTTTCAAACAACAAAATTTTCCAACATGAATATCAGTTTTAGAAATATATCACTGATGTTCGTACAATATTTCAGAAGTTATTTCAGCGAAGAATTTTTTCTATGGTCTTGGTCTGAATGGCTCAGTGCACAATTATGCATATCTTTCAAAAAACACAAAAACTGATCAATCAAATCAAATCCAAAAACGAAAACAAAGGAAAATAAAAACAAAAGGAAATATTTACATAATATACAAGGGTAAAAATCAAGCGAAGTATCTTTTCAGGGCTTGGCCATTCACCGGATAGGTGTCAAGCTGCCCTTCAAGATTCTGCAATCGAAAGGAACTAGGACCCAACTTTTTAGCAATCAAAAATGTCCCAAGCCATAAGTTTTGAAACTTGGTGTGTTCACCCTTTCCTTCGTGTGGTTTGTCCCACTTTAAGACGAGATCGCCTACTTCAAAATTCCTATCAGAAGCAGAATTAGAATCAAACCATCTTTTAATCAGTTGTTGATGTTGGTCTAACTTATGCTTAGCTTGGGTTCTTACTTCTTCTAACTTCATCAAAGAATTAATGCGGCTTTCCAAATGGGGACAATCTTCTTCTTGGAATTTTTGTGACAATTGAAGCAAAGGAAGAAGAATGTGAGGTGGCAGAATGGATTCTCTGCCATAAACGAGAAAAAAGGGGGAATTACCTATAGTGGCTTTGGGTGTTACCCTATCATCCCACAGTGCATTCAGTAGTGCATTGTACCAGTTCTTGTGATTTTCAGCCACAGTTTTCTTGATAATTTTGATCAAGTTCTTGTTTGTCGATTCTGCTAAGCCATTGCCCTGGGGGTAGTAACTAGCAGAATGTTTCAACTTTATTCCTTTCTCCAAAGAAAACTCACTCATCTCTAGAGAAGAAAATTATGAAGCGTTATCAAAGACTAAACAATCAGGGATACCGAAATGAGTGATGATATTCGAGTTTATAAAAGCGATCACCTGACTTGTGTTAACGGTTCTTAGCGCGGCAGCTTCAGACCATCGAGTAAAATAATCAGTGGCTGTCACAATATACTTGTGATGTTGTGAGGATGGAGGGTTAATAGGACCTATGATATCAAGGCCCCATTGCTAGAAAGGAGAATTGACTGAAACAGGTTGCAAGGGGAAGGCTGGTTTTTGCAATCACCCTGATGCTTTCTGACAAATGACACATTTACGGCACAAGGCATGGGCGTCCCTAAAAAGAGTGGTCCAGTAGTAGCCAACTCCTAAAACCTTATGAGCAGTGGTGTCACCACCGAAGTGACCACCAGCTTCTCCTGCATGCAACTCAAGCAAGACTTTTTCTGCTTCGTCTTTTTCAAGACAACGCATCAGTATGCCGTCAAAATTTTGACGAAACAGTATACCGTTAACCAGATGAAAGGAGGAGGAATTTAGTCTCAATGCTCTTCTTTTGGTGGGGTCAAGGTGAGGGGGTGTTGATCCATGTTCAAGAAAAAATCTAATATCGTCGTACCAAGGAATTACGAGGTTTTGTGCGCAACAAATCAAACTCTGATCGCGTTGTTCTAGGTTAGACGTATCACTATCTTCTTTCTATTCTGTTTCTGAATCAACTACCAACTTACACAACCCTTGGCCTCTCACAATCTGTGCCGGGGTGATCTCTAAGTCATACTCCTGTAAGGAGGTGACCCAGTTGGCTCTTTTCTCTCCTAACTCCTTTTGCACTAACAAATTCCTAACGACAGGATAAGGGACAATGACCTTCGTCCTTGACTTCAAAAGATAAGATCGGAAATGCTTAACTGCTTTGAAAACATCATAGGCTTGCCGATCAACCGCTGGGTGGTTAAGTTCATCACCTTTGAAATCAGAGCTCATAAAGGCGATGGGTACTTCGTTGTTCTCATAATTCTTCTGAGTTAGGACTACGACATAGGAACGATCAGAGGCAAAAGTATAGACTGTAAAATCTTGAGATAAATCAGGGGTCATGAGAGACAGAGCGTCTATTATGGCCTTCTTTATAGCATTGAAAGCTTGGTTTTCTGTAGGTCCCCAATGATATTGGGTGTCTTTCTTAATCAGGTTCTGGAGAGGCCTGACCATTTCGGAGAAACTGGGGACAAATATTCTCACGAAATTAATCTGGCCTAGGAAAGACTACATGGATTTTTTGGAGGTAGGTGGGGGAAGTTTAGCGATGAATTGAGTCCTCTCGGGGTCAATAATCATTCCATCACTAGACACAATGAATCCTATTAATTTACCATGTTCTACTGCAAAGATGGACTTCTTGGGGTTCAAGGAGATGTCGTATTTACGACATCGTAGCAGAACGACTCATAAGTGAGCTAGATGATCATCTTTGTTTTTAGAATAAACGGTCACATCATCTAAGTAGACTACTACAGAGTGATTGATTAAGCCTCTAAAAGCAATGTCCATTGCTTTCTGAAAGGTATCACCAGCATTGATCAATCCAAAGGGCATTTTGCGATAAGCATAAGTGCCCCATGGGGTACGGAAGGTAGTTTTTAGTTGGTCTGGCGGAGACATCAAGACTTGGTTGTATCTAGAGAAACCATCCAGTAAGGATAGCCTCTCGGAACCAGATACTTTTTGAAGGATCTGTTCCATGGGCGGGACAGGATAATTATCTTTGTCAGATGCTTTGTTGAGGTTTCGGAAATCAACATAAAGTCGAATTTCCCCGTTTTTCTTCCGCACTGGGACGAGGTTGGATACCCATTGAGTGTGTCTAACAGGAAAAATTATTTTAGCACTTAGGAGTTTATTCAATTATTTTTGTATGGTCGGTTCTAGTTTAGGATGCATTTTCCTCAGTTTCTGTTGGAAGGGTAAGGTTTAGGGCTTCATCGGGATGACATGCTGTATAATATTAGGATCAAACGTTTTAAGATCATCGTAAGTCCATGCAAAGACATCCTTTGAATTCTTTAAATAATTTAACAAAAGTAGCCTTTTCTTGTCTAGAACATCCCAAGCCTAAGTTGATACACTGAGAATTTTCGCTAGTCCCTAAATTGACTTTTTCATAAGACAATGAGGAACTATTGGTTTTGCAATTGACCGTCCTTTTAAATTTATCTTCAAAATCATAAAACTTTTCTAATCTAACAACAGATTTGGGTATGAAATTTACCATGTCCGATAGAGCTTCAGGAGATTTTGGATTAGGTATTACCGTAAAGTCATGCAAATTGTCGTCGTGCATTTGTTCATCTATCACAACGCCTTGAAAGGTTTCTTCCATGTGCAGAAAGCTAATGATCTGCTGATCATCGTCAAATACTCTCCAGTTTGTGATATTGTCAGGAACAGATGGTCGAAACAATAGCTCCACTGAGAATGCGTTTGGGGATAAGCCTTCTGCAGGAAGAAGTTTAGAGGCAACATTAGCTAGTAGATCCACTTCAACATTATTTAATCTAGGAATGGAATTTATATTAAAAGCAAAAAATTTGTTCATTAAATTCCATACCTCAGAATGGTAACATTTGAGATGTGGGGAAAGACAGTGTATAGAATCTCTTACCTGCCTAACCACTATCTCAGAGTCGCTGAATACAACTAGATTTTGAATGTCCATGTCCAAGGCTTTTCTGAGACCTTGCAGTAAAGCCTCATATTCTGCAGTATTATTAGTACATTCAAATTCTAGCCTACAAGCCAGTAATGTCTTGTTACCTGCCAGATCGATAATGACACAACAACCACCAACTCCTTCTTTAGACTTGGAACCATCGAAATATAGAGACCAAATTTGATTTCCATCGGGCTCATGAGACTGTTGCATAGAAGCTGTTGGTTGTATACATGCTATGATCTCATACTGCTGTTCGGGATTGTTGATAGGTGAAGCTTCAACCATGAAATTTCCGAAGAAGGTGTCCATCCCTTGGACTTCAGGTGAATCAGCAGGATGTGTGTATGGCTCATTTGGGTCATTCAATTCTGCTACCATGAACTTGAGGTAACGCTCACGATTCACCATGATCTTGTTGGGCTTACCATTTTCTGGAAGCCATAAGTGAGACCAGTCCGTCATGAATTAACCATGTAGCTGCTCCAACCAGTCCCTGCTCAAAAATAGACCATACACTTCTGGAATATCCACCATAATTATATCAATAACCTGATGAACCTTTGGGTTAGACGACAATCTAATCAATACATTTTTCAGTTCACCTATAACTTTAACATCTGTTCGATCAAGTTGTATGATTTTCAAAGAAGATGGTTCTACTTCAGCGTTAATCTTTTGGTAGATAGACCAAGGCATCACATTTGATGATGCTCCTGAGTCAACCATACAATTATGCACATTTTTGTTGAAGATTTCAAAAGTTAAAAGAAAAGGAGGTACATTCTTGTGAGTACTTAGAGTAGTAGCTTGTGGTTTCTTACTCGCGGTTTCTAATGCTACTTTATCTACCTTATTTGCGTTATTTACATTATTTACATTATTTACAGGTGCTACAGGAAGGCTTCCTTTATCTTGAGGATCAGGATTATTTTTTGTGGAATTCTTCTGCAGAACTTTGCTTTGCACAACCTTGTTACCATTTGAATTACCATTCTTGCCATTTTCTGAAATATTTTGCAACATCTTCTGTAACAAAAATGGAAACTTCAACAACTCATAAATGGAAATATTAGCCCTTAATTTTTTAAGATCTTCAACAACATCATAATCTAATTTAGGGCCGGCATTACTTTGTTTAGGTTCTACTGATTTAGATGGATTTGGAGGTGAAGTTGTAGTGTTCTCGGCAGGAGGTTTATTTGATGTCTTACTCCTAGTGTTGTAAGGGTGAACAATCTCGAAGTTAGCTTGAAAGATGCTGTCTGAGAAATGTCCAAAGATGTTTGGAGAAGACTCTTCTTCTTGAGTTGTTTCCTGCTCGACTTCCTCTTGAGGGATTTCAGGAGGCATCAAGTCATCTTGGGCTCCTAGAATTGTCTGGAGAGCGCATTGCAAACTTTCTAGGTTCAGGCCTTCGGGGTTTGGATTATGCCGGTTGGTGGGAAAAGGATTTTGGAAAGGAGGTTTGTAAGGTCCTTTACTCGAAGAAGCTTCCTCAGTCGACCTTTTTAAATCTATAACTTGATTAGAAATTTTTTGTACAACTTTGGTTAAATTTTCCAAATCAGATTTTTCAGGTTGTGTTTTGTTTTGTGTAGGTCTGGGGAGAATTTCAATCTTCTTTTTGGAAGAAGAAACAGTCTCAGTTTCATTGCTAGAAGAGTCCTTAAGACTAAGTATGTATTTTTCAATCTGAGTAGCCTCTTCGAAGGCTTCTAACAACGTTGCCTTTTTAGATCGTTTAACCCAAATAGCTATACTTTGATGTAGAGATTTAGTGTAGTAAGCTATTACAATACTCTCAACAGGCATAGAATCTGTAGGGATTCGATTTTTAAGCGTTAAGAATATTTGATTAAAATCTTTAACTTTTTCTTTCGGGTTCATCTTTAAGTTCGAAAGATCCATGACTAAGACTTCCGGAGGTTTACCATCTCTGAATTTTTCCAAAAAACATGACTCAAACTTTTCCCAAGACACTATGGTATGAGGTTGTTGGGAAAAGTACCAAGTGGATGCATTACCCTCAAAAGTATAAGGGAACAACCTACAGACAATGTCT
The DNA here is from genome assembly GCA_009831015.1 of Picea engelmannii. NCBI lineage: Eukaryota > Viridiplantae > Streptophyta > Pinopsida > Pinales > Pinaceae > Picea > Picea engelmannii. The sequence goes on from ML815780.1 coordinate 83,394, forward strand.
TCATGTTCAACATTACGGAGTCTGATGGATAACATAAATTTTTTGATATGATCTTCAGCTATTTGTTTTTAATCGGGATCAAACTTAGGAAGCCATTTCTCCGGGTGTTTAGGTAAAGGGTGCTGGGCTCCAGGTACAGCTATAACATCCTGGTCCAACCAGGGTCTAGCAGGGTTGTTTTGATTTTCCATTGGGGTAGTGGGTGTGGAAGGCTGAGAAGGTGGATTGCCTTCGTCAGAAGAGGAATCTCCCCCGGAAGAGGAAGGAGATGAGGGAGGTGGTGAAGGAGGTATCCCAGATCCTCCTACAGCAGGATTTAAGTTTGGATCTGTAGGATTCATAGTGAGATTAGTGTCACCTAACTGTTCTCTGATATCAGAGAAGTCTAAAGGTTGAACCCATGGACGATTTGGTCGCCTTAAACTAGCTAAGGCACTATGTGTTTTGATAAGAGATCGACGGATAATATATTCCAAGTCACCACCTGTAGGATTAGGGGCTGCTGGCTCAACTGTGATTTGCAGATCTTCGGTTGAGGTAGTTGCTGTTTGAGGGGGAATATTATCTTGTGAATGGCTTCTAGTCACTATAGGTGATCGATTAGGGGGGGGAGGAGTCTTGCGACCGCCTCGTGCCATTAATTAAGTTCAGGCCCTCCTTCTAGTGCCATTTGTTGACGGGCGAAATTGTCCGTCCGTCAATTGAGAGAGTGGAACCGGTCCGGGGTTGTCTAAATAACCCAAGCCATTTGGAATGAACCACCTTGATGGGTTTAATGGCTCTGTTGGCCGCTCTAAGGTCCTGAGAAAACCGAAGAGAAAACTAATAAAAAACTAACTAATCTAACTAAAACAAATAAAACAAACTAAAGCTAACTAAAACAAACTAACTAAAACTAAATACAACAAACTAAACTAACTAAAAACAACTAATACACTAATCTAATTAAAACAAACTACTTATATAAACTAAAACTAAATACAAATTACACTAACTATTCTACTAATTACTATTACACTAACTCTATTAAATAATCGTCTAGCTACTAGTTATAATACAACTTATTCACAAATATACAATATACACAACTGGCAGATTTAAATAAAACCTGTAAAAATCTTATGCTTTCTGTTCTAAGATAGTCAATGATATTTTTGATTTTTTGATTTTATGAATAAGAAATAAAACTATTGAAATTAAATGATCTAATATATTTACTGAAATTAAACAATCTAATATACTAATTCTATCTAAACTAATAAAAACAGTAAACAAACAAGCGACTAACTGACCTGGGAGCGCTCCTAATTTGTCCTGCGTAGGATGACTCCGAAGCTGGTCGGAGGAAGGAAATTCGCACCGGTTGATCCAAAAGCTTTTCGTAAACGATTAGTTGCAATGCTCTTTGAGTGGTTTACAGGACAAACAAGACATAAAAAATCATAACAACTATATGATTATAAATCTCTGCAATAAGGGAAACCTGTTATGCAAAAACTCATATTTAATAATTCAACTTATGAAGAAGATAAACCTGTCATTCACAAACTGAATTAAACAATTGTTATGTTTTTTTTTTTATATGCTTAGAAGAAACCAGATATGGATTACAGTGATTAAAATTATATCATTTGTACATGATTAAGATATCTAAAGTAGTTATTAGCCAGATACAAATTGATATACACAACATGAAACAAAATATTGATATAATGAGAAGCTAAAGCTGTGACAAAACACCAAATTCTGCTTCAGTCTGTATTAAACTCCATATCCTTGTTCTCCCACGAATGAGGATGATCATTATTACAAAAATGATAGGTATTTATAAGTCTCTCCACAGGGTAAAACCTCCCTGTGGATAATGTCAAACTGTTTTACATAATCTGGGAAGACATTCCCAAAATCAACTAAACTAGGAAACTAAAATGCAAGTGAAATATTTCAAATATCCCCTAACTACTCATCAAATCCATTGCAATTTCGAATTCATCTACAATAGACCAAAAATATCAAGTTAGAAAGATATTTCAGTAACAAAACAATGAAAATCTAATCTTACAAACTTAGCTATAGAATCATTTGATTCTGTAGCTAGTCTAAAATAGCATATAGGACCGGATAGAAATCAAATGAAATCTCTTTAAAATAATCCAATCCAATTTTCTTTTAATAAACATTAAAAAACGAATCACTAATGACTCACATGATTTTATCATTTAAATTAAACAGAATCAAAAGTGATTTAATCGAAACAGGGATAAGAATTCTCTGATTTTCTTTTACCATAAAATAGGGTCAAACCATAACCAGACTGTTTCTAATCAAATGAAATTAATAGTGAATCATATCGTATGAGATACGATCTAATCCAACACAATCATAATCCAATTACTATGGCTATAACAATGTAGCATAAGATTCATGTTGTTTTAATCAAATACAAAGATGGAAAGACTGTTACAATTATGGTCAAATAAAACATTCATAACAACATCAACCAAATTTTGCCATAGATTTCGATCGTTGAGCGTTACACAGTCAACAGACAGGATCAAATAGTGATCACAACCATCAACATAAGTGATAATCATAAACTGGGCAACAATCGATACAAATCGTGATTGAGTTAAATATAGAAACAGATCGTGATCTTGGGTAGTCACTTTCTCTCCTCAAATCAAATTTAAAAAGTATATTCAATACAATACGGATCAGACTAATAATATGGTGGGGAAAACCAACGCGAATCAACCGGCTGGATATAGCTGTTACGATTTGCATCAATTCACGATTTGGGTGGATATAAAACAAAATCATATTAAACATAATCCAAACTGTGTCCAAGTTGGTCGAAAGTCATATGTAAATAAAACCGTAACAGTTACCAATCATATCATATACATTATAACCAATTCGAATCGAAACATTGATTGTGTTCAAAACTGAAATGTGAAACAACTTGTGTCTATAATAGATACAATGACTTCAATCAGCAACAGAATATCCAATTTAAGCTAAATCAAACCAATCAAATCCATAGCACAATCCATCGAATCGAAGAAATCCAATCGAAGCTAAACTAGGAAACGAAATTCGATCAATCAAAACTATGTACATAATGCATGCTAATGTGACAAAGCAAATCCACGCTATAAACAGACTATGAGTTTGTTATATAAATAGGTGAAAGACATACCAGTGAGGCTGCTCGAGCTATGCCAATTTTGAATTCACGACCGCTGTAGCTGACTCCACATTCTTAAACAAAATAGAACCTGTTGTTCTCTGTTTCTTATCAGTGGCTTGCAATTTAGCCTTTTGACTAGTAAGCCTTGCAACTTGATCCTCCAAAGAATGAATTATGGACTGTAGCATTGACACATCAAGATAATACCTTTCTGACCATGAGCCGCATTGATCACAGGGTGGCACTGTAGACTTAGGTAAAGCAGGAGAGGGTTTTGATGAAGGACTAGGGTTTGCAAAAGGCAGCTTAATGCCTGGGTAATTAGGGTCATTTTGCAAGCAAGGTGGTAGGTTCGATATGAAGTCAAATGAGGGTTCGGCACACATACCTTCGGAATATGGATATTCACTTGCCAGGTAACGTTCCACCTCCGAGTTGGAATCTCCACTCAAAATGATAGGGTCAGGGTTGACAAGAGGTTTAGGTTTGTTTCTTGCCATTCAAGAGATTAAACGGGCATTCTTTTTGCCTTTGGAATTCACAGTAGGTTTGGCTTTAGGTTTCTTGTCCACGGGCTTAATAGTTTTGACATCCTTGGTCACAGAGTGGAGTAGGTCGATAGGTGAGTCGGGTAAGGGTTTAGGTAACAGAATACTATAGGGTACCGGGGGTACAAACTTTCCCTCGCTCACCACAGGTTTGTCAACCTGTGGTGGGTTTGAGTCTTCAAAATTATTGCAAATAAGAAAATTGTTCCAACAGTCTCGGTGTAACCCCAAATGACATACAACAATTATTTTAATCAACCCATAGTGAAAAAGGCTGCTATCAACCTGGTTCCTCTTATATCTCTTAGACATTTTAAACAGGCTTCTATGCAAGTAATAAGGCATATTAAGCTCATAGCCCATGAAAACCATAAGAAAATGAAGGTGGTGTAAGAAAAAAAAACCATACCGACCCTCGCAGGTGATAAACTATTTGGTTGTCATCAGCAAATCGTGCCAACGTTGCTTGGGCATGTTCGCGGGCAAACCTTTATCACAGGAGCTAACCTTACGCGACTGGAAGAGCAGTGTCCATGGGACCTCTTCCACTTTGCAATTCTTGGACCATCATTGTCCAGTGGCAGGTAGACCCATAGATAAACTGAGAAATTGCTCGTCAATTTCCAATTGGACATCCCCGACCTTGGCTCGACAGACATCAAAGGTTAATGCGAATTGTCGAGCCATGCAGGGATTAAAACCATCAAACTTTTGTATGAACGGGAGCCATCCAAATTCCTCAAGGTCACTGTGAGCACTGTCAAACATCAACAGAGCCTAGCTACCATTGGGTTCAGCCCTTACGACTGGATCCATGGTGCGAGCACATGGTAAGGGTTTGGGTTGAAAACAACAACACACAGGAGCAAAGTCTTTTGGGTTAACAGCTACGAACGATCAAAGGGGAAGCATTAATGTGCGCGTGCAAGGTTGGTGGGATTATTCACCGCCATGCAAAGCAGTAATGACAAAGTACAACCTCTGTTCAATCAATCCAACCATATTATTCGGCCAACCCAAAAATCAAACGATGGATAACATACCAATGTGCCATTGTATTATTTCAAACCACGAATGTTCAAAACCCAAATGTTAAATATGTGCCATTGTATAAGTGTGTAATTAAACGTTTATAAAACATTGTGACAAACGATTTCATAAAATTTGACAAGCCAAGAGCTTATAATAATAAAGATCACATCATATAAAAACAAAATAAACCATGACCCCTATGCAATCTGAGGACTAGGCAAGTCCAAAACAATATAAATCTATATGCTCAATGCCTTACCAGTTTAAGTTATGCAACCAAAATGTCCAAATAGGCATAGTTTGAAAATTCATTTAGCCACACAATAATAAACCAAAGGTAAGTGCCATTCAAAATATCAATGAGAAAATCATGACAGTTCAAATAACGATGGAGGAGTTTTCACGCTTACAGTCGTGAAAACTAAATCAAGACCAATTTGCAAGTGTCGCAAGAAATGAAAATATCGTCTATTTACAAAATGCAATGACAATTTGAAGTTCAGGAGACATAGGTGTAGGCAACTTATAGGGAAATGGAAAAAATTGAATTGGCTGCCAACAGATATCTAACCCCCATTGCTCGAATGGCCTGGAAATGACCACTGGTTGGAGTGGGACAACTGCTCTCTTCTTCGTCCACGCACTTATTTGACAAGTTTTGTAGTTTCTAGCATATGTGTGAGTGTCCTTGAACATAGTAGGAAAATAATAGCCAACCCTAAGTATTTTATGAGCAGTGGTGTTTCCTACGAAATGTCTGCCATCAGGACCATCATGGATCTCCTTTAGAACTTTTTGTACATATTCACGTTCGAGACATATTACAAGTACCCCATCATAATTAACACGAAATATTACCGAATTTATGAGGTGATATTGTGTGGATTTAACCTAAGGGCTCTCCTTTCCCTAGTGTTTAGGTTTTCTGGGAAAGTCCCATGATGCAGGAGGTAAGTCAGTTTCTCGTACCAAGACTCATGCCCTAGGGAGACATATGTGCTTCACCACACCATAATGCCAATTAATTATCCCATCTAGGGTCTTTATTTACTTGGTCTTGGGCTTCAACTGCTAGTTTGCATAACCCTTGTCCTTTAACCAGTTTAGCTGGTTTTATATCTAGATCAAATTCTTGGATTACTGCCATCCAATTTCCTCTTCTTTCCCCCATCTCTTGTTGAGTAAATAGAGATCGGACTGTAGGGTGAGGCACAATGACTTTGGTATGGTTATTGAGGATATAAGATCTAAAGTGTTTTACTACCTTGTATACTGCACAAGCCAACTTATATATAGTAGGGTACTTTAGTTCGAAACCTTGGAGATTAGTGCTCATGAATGATATCAGGGCCTCGTTGTTGTCATCATCCTTCTGAGTTAATACTGCAACTAACGATTGGTCAGAGGCGAAAGTATAGAGGAAGAAATATTTGCTGAAATCAAGACTTCTCAACATTGGGGATTGAGATATTGTAGTCTTAATTTTTCTAAAGGACCATTTTATTTCATCATCCCACTTAAATTCAACATCTTTACGAATCATTTTTGTAAGGGTTTGATAGTTTCAGCGAAATCGGGGGATAATTTCCTCACAAAATTGATTTTTTCAAAGAATGATTGCATAGCCTTTTTGTTGTGAGGTAATGGAAGCTGAGCTATAGAAGTAATATTTTTTGGGTCTATGCAAATCCCCACTTGGGATATAATGTGGCGTAACAACTTACCTTCCTCAACACCAAAAATGGTTTTCTTAGGGTTCAAGGATATACCATATTTCCTACAACTTTCAAAAATTTGGGTTAATGTCGGATGTGATCTTCTCTGTTCTTTGAATACACAATCACGTCATCCAAATAGACTACTACAAATTTGTTGATTAGTCCCCGAAATGCTATGTCCATGGCCCTTTGGAAGGTCACTCCTACATTGATTAACCCAAAGGGCATATGTTTATAAGTGAAAGTTCCCCACTTGGTTTGGAAGGTAATTTTCAAGCAATCTTCTTCTGAAACTAGAACCTAGTTGTAACCTGAGAAACCATCTAGCATGGAGAAAATCTCAGAGCTAGACATAGTCTACAAGAGTTTATCCATTGGTGGGATTGGGTAGTTGTCCTTTTCTGAAGCTCTGTTGATGTTACTGAAATCTACGCATAGGCGGATCTCCCCAGATTTTTTCCTCACATGAACTAAATTTTCTACCCATGCGGAGTGTCTAACTTGGAAAATTATATTGGCATCTAGTAGTTTCTTTATCTCGTAACACAGGAGTGGCTCTAGGGATGGGTGGTATTTCTGGAGCTTCTGTTGGAAGGGTTTTACTTCAGGTTTTAACGAGATAGTGTGTTGAATGATATGAGTATCATAAGTTTTTAGATCTCGGTAGGACCATGCAAAAACATCTTGATACTGTATGAAAATTTTGAGATAGGCCTTCCTTTCCTATTTAGATATTGTCCTACTGAGATTTATATTTTTGGGGTTTTCTGGGGTTCCTAATTTTATTGTTTCATGCATGGGATAAGAAATCCCCGTCTTTGCATTCTTTGATCCTTTAAATCTTTCCCTTAGGTCAAAAAGGTTTTCTAAATTGGTTATTCCCTTTGGTATCATGTGAGACCTTGGTTTGTCAATTGGTTGATATGTCTAAGGATCGGTTTCTACTGATTGTTCCTGGAACACTTCATAGTCAATAGCTAAGTCTTTAAAATTATCCTGATTGGTCAAAACGTTTATGATTTATTCATCTCCTTCAAAGACCTTCCAATTAGTAATATTGTTGGGCATCGATGGTTTATAGAGTAGCTCCACAATGAACCAAGAGGCTTCATAATCTTCTAGAGGTGATAGTATTGAGGCAACGGTGTCCATAGAATCAACAAGAATGTTCTTTATTCTGGGGATTTCTGTAATATTGAAGGCTTCAAAATGATCTATTAGCTTGTGCACTTCCTGTTGATAATTCCTCAGGTGTGGAGAGCTACAATGTATAGTGTTCCTCACTTGTCTAAAGATGATTTCAAAATCTCCGAAAACCTTCAATTCTTTAACGTTTAAGTCCATGGATTTATTTATCCCTTGTACTAGAGATTCATACTCAGCAGTATTGTTTGTGCATTCAAACTCTAGTCTATAGGACAGGAAATGTCATTTACCATTTGGATCAATGAGGATGCTCCCTTCCCCTGAACCTTCTTGCAATTTGGATCCATTATTTCATCCATGGCACAAAAAATGCATTTCCAAAGGGCACAAAACTATACAACTAGTTAAAAAATCATCATGCGCTAAGGATACAAAGGTAGTGCACGCACGTGCTACAGTCGAATAATGCCAGAAAAATGCATATGCTCCCGATGGGCGAGTGTGGAAGCAAAAATCCGTGCACACCTCAGAATGATGCATTTATGATTTTGTTCGTCCTTCCACCCACTTATGGTTCATCTCCCAAGTTGATTTGACACCCAAATTTGAGATGAATCTGAGTGGGGGGCTAGTCAAAGACCTAAGGGTGCCCTAAAGAGTCCCTTGATCACACTAAAGACTGGTTGAATAATGCCTCAAGTATTTTCTATAAAAAGAGGCCATGGGTGCATTATATTTTCAAGGAATTTATTTGTATTATTATGCTGCCTATATTCTCTTGGATAATCCTCTTTTCTCATCAAGAGAATACAAGAACCATTTCATTTAGCCATTCACATCACCTCTTGAGTGGATGGGTTTTGGATTTTTCACCATTTCCTTTTAGTTTGTTACTTGTAAAAAGAGCTCAATCATTGGGGGTTCAAGAGCCCTCCCTTGGAGGAAGAGGGACCCATAAGTCCCCCTTTCTCTTTGGTGTTTTCCCACTGATACAACTTATCCATTGGTGGCATGCATGTTGTTTAATTTTTGTTCTATTTCTCTTATGCACTCTAGTTTAGTTTCTTTTATTGTTATTAGAATTAGTTCTTTGTTTATTTATTATGATTGATGTTTCTAACTCTTGCATTCACTACTGTCTTGTCCAGCTAACCCAACTGGACTTGTAAGCGTCCTTATTTTTCTCATTTAGGTGACGAAAGGGACACAATTGATTGATGACTCCACTGGGGATAGGTATCAATTTCCCCCCCATTTAGGATGTTTGAGAACTTAATTTTGGTTTATTTAACTTGTAATAACCATAAATATCCCATGCCTACCTGGAAAAAGATAAATTCAGAGCTGAGTTGAGAGAATTTCATTCGAAATTTCTTTCATGGCCGTGTAACAGAAAGTGTGCGGGTTTTTGAACCCACAGTTGTGTCTTTTAAGCACGTGCACCAAACCCACTGTGTTTCTCAATTCATTCTGTGCACTACGCCAAAAGGTCATTTTCCATTTGTGCATTGGCGCCCAATGTGCCTCTGTGTACTCTACGACCCGCGCATTTGTCCAGAAAATCATACATTGTAAGGGTTTTTGTGATCTATTGGAGGCACATAGCCTTCTTAAGTTTGATTCTATGTAGATTGTAATACGCACCACACTTAGATTTCATATCCACATGAAGGGTTAGCCAAAACATAGGCACTTAGGGGGTTAAAATCTTTTTTTGCATTCATTTTTCCACATGGATGGCTTTCTTTGATTAAAGATAAGTTGGAATCATTCTATATCACAAATATAACTACTTGCACTGGGACTAGAAATTGAACATCAATCTTTGAGCATGCTCTTCTCTCATGCCACAAAGCGATCTTGAGAATCATAAAAACGATTGAGGGAAAATTTCGTCTCCCTTAAAGACAAAATCTTTACGAGAGGACAACAACCCTTTCGGGACTCCTCTTAGTTTCTTTTCAAACACATCTTAAATTTGTAAGGGCCCATACATGCCCACATGCTACAAAGATAGGATATTTTTTGAATTTACTTTCTTAGACTACATCACTAGGGAAGTTTAAAGGTTTTGTAACAGGCCCATACATGCCCACATGTCCACAATCTAGGATAGTTTTTGAAGATTTCTTAGATTAAATCACACTAGGGAGTTAAAAGATTGGTAAGGACCCATATGTCCACATGCTAGTTCTCTAGGGACTGTAAAATTCCACAAGGTTGTACCAATGACATTTAGTAAATTAGGTAATCAAGACTTGTAAGGACCACATGAAGTCCACATGCAACAAGGTGACACCTAACTTATTCAAAATTTGGCACACTTTCACTTGTTCACACACAAAGTCACTACTCACTCACATAGCTTCATCTATAAAATTGTGGAGGTTGAAGTAATTTTCCTCCAAAGAGATTCTAAAACGCCCCTCCCCTTTTTCTTGACGAGACTATCCACTCCCACTTAATTTCAACGAGATTGGTTCACACCCCCAATCTCGTAAACAACCACATATAAAATTTTTCTAAAAGACTCACTAAGTTTTCCTCCACAAGAGGTGCCAAAATAATTTTTTTAGTCTAGGTAGGATCTCGGGGATAGGCATCCAAACAACTCCCCATTATCTGGTTCTCACATCTTCAAACAATAGAAGTTGTCAAATAGGGAACTTTAAATCCTCCAAGTCAAGTGTTCCTAACACCATAAGGCAGGGAGATACCCATGAAGGGTCAAAGGCTGAGGTCTGGTTGTTCTGTACGTCCCCCCTTGAGGCAACCACCTCTCTGACGGGATCCAACCTGTGACCCATTTGTTAGGCCAAAAATCTAAATGTCGCACTTTGACCGAGGTACCTAGTGACCAAATTTTAGGATATCTACCTAGGTGGCAATTGTGGGTTGCAATTGCACCTTGATCGGATTTTGTGTGGCTATTGGGAAATATCGCTAGCTCTTTTGGGATATGCACCCTCTACCCCTCATTATAACTGATTACTTCATCCTTCACTAGTTCATCTTTCAGTGGCTTCAGACCCCACTGTTGAGTGCTATTGGAAGGTCCAGTGCTATTTGAGACGAAGGATGTTACGTCTCTTAGAACATGAGCATTTTGTTTAATTTTTTCTCCACATGGACAAAACCTACCTAGCCACATGTATGCTTCTTTATCAATTGATTTATGTATGATACTCTTGTGATTACATTGTATTGTGAGATATATTGTGAAGGTCCAAAAAAACCATAAACAAAGACTTTTGTTCATTTATTTCTCTCATCACCAGTTGCACACATCTACTTTGCTAGTCGAACATCATAGGGGACACACAGAATCCCCATCGTTCCAGACGCTTGCTAAATCTCCCTCCCATTCTAGGGGGAGTTCCTAGTCTTGCCAACTCATCGACTCCACCTTATCACACTCCTGTGAGTGCTACCGTCTTAGGATCCACTTTTCTTGGTTCCACTTTACTTGGGTCTACTTCCCAAGGTCAACCATCCACCCACTTTCCTTTACAAGGAAGCGGGGGGCACACTTCTTCCCCAGGAGGAAGTACAACCCCACCTATCCCCCTCAAGGTTCAGGGACACACAACACTCACACCATGGCTGGAACTAACCCTCCTCACAGGTTAGGTACACAAACCATTCCCACCATGATAGGAATTAAACCCTCACCACCACCCCAAATTCCATACTTGGCTTCCATCAACATACCGGATATGACTAATCTCATCAATGATCTTATCTTGCACAACCCCACATGGCCCACAATGCCTACCAAAATCCCTTCAGGCATTCCCAAGTTTGAAGGAAAAGTGGGAGATAAACCGACCAACCATATCATGACTTTCTATTTATGGTTCTCTTCAAACAACATCATGGATGACTCTGTTCAGTTGAGGTTATTCCAATGCACACTCACTGGCCCATCAACCAAGTGGTATGTAGAAGAAAAATCTGGGTCCCATGTGACCTTTGAATCTTTGGCCAAAGCATTTTTGACCTTATTTCAACTACCAATTCGTCATGATAGTGGTCTTGAACTACTCTCAGAGTTTAAAAAAAACTCCGCTACACACATCACTGACCACATTCACAAATGGCGTCGGCAACGTAGTCTATGTAAAGCAGAAGCCACCAAGCAAAAATTCCTTAATTGGTTTCTCAAATCACTTGTTTCCCTCCTTTGCAAGGACATGGCCGCCACCTTCCCTCAGTCTGAAAAATAATCCATCAGCAAGGCTCAAAAGTTTGAGCTCATTTATTCACAGTCAGGATACTTATATATGGTAATACCTGATGCCTCGAGACCTGTGCCATTCAGCTAGGACAAACTTGAGATGTCTCACTCCACGGATGGATTGATTGGTACCACTACACACCACATTCCACACCTCCAACAACCACTGATGTATGGAACACCTCAATATCCGCCAGCTAATGTTGGACCCCTTTATTATCCTCCTCCCCCTATCAACAACCATACCTTGTTTCCCCCCCTCCACCCATAAGTGGATCCCCGCCGACACCCATGACACACCCTGATGTTCAACCTAATTCTGGAAACACCTCTACCTCTGCTTACACCCTAAGAACTAGTGAAAGCAACACACCTTCCTATGTACCTTAGAGATCATTTCCACAACATAATCCATAATTTCCATTTCCTAGTCCTCCCCAGCTCATTGCTTCTCCACAAGGACAACCACACGCTGGGGTTAACTTTGTTCAACCCTCTCCCGTTTAGAAAGTCCACAATTTCTAACAACTGAATACGCAAATTCGACCCATCATTCGAATAATGCCAAAAATAAAGGAAAAAAAAACAACAACAATAATTCAGGACCAGGAGGGAATCACACCCAACATAACCAACCTACTGGGGGAAACCAGAATTAGGGGAACCAGAACCCCCATGGGGGAAATAATAACAAACACTAAGGGAAGAATGAAAAAAATCTTCAAAAAAAATTCCCTTGTGCCCTTTGCGTTGAATATGGCCATTATACTCACCATTACCCTCAAATCGATGACTTTAAATGGATGAAAGAATCTGGAAATGGACAACATCCCACAGCATTGCGTGCCCCTCAACAGGCCCCACAACAATATGTGCGACAACCCCCCCCAACTGTGCTGCAAAACCCCATTCCACACCAAGGGGGTGATGAATACCCAACAGGAGATGCATCCTTCCCCACCACAGATGGGGCAATATCCCAACCCAAGTACTTCTGTAGATCACACTATCCTCCTCACTAGTAAGGAATAAGTTATTCTACAAACATGCACTCTTTAATACAGCGCACCCCTCGACTCTGCTCCCACTACCAGAAAAGCCTCTCTAGCCACAAATGGACCACCCTTGATGATTCCATTCCCTAACATGGAACCACCCCTTCGTATTCCTCACACCTTGTTACGATGGAATGTCAACAACCCTTAGGCTAGGGAAACCCACAATTATAGTCTGGTCGATGACTTGGCACAATCACCTGCTGCCATGTTAGTTTTGTAAGTCCTTCAAACCTTTCCTACTCAATGGAAGTCATTACTTTCTGGATTGGGGGAAGTCGACCCTACTGACACTCGGCTCATCACCTTTGATCTTGATACTGGGGAACCCCATCTCCCCACTCTGGTCACTTTCCAAATACTAGTTAAAATCCAGAACATCACAGTCCATCGCTGCATCATTGATGAAGGTGCATCCACATGCATCATGTCCAAAACCATATGGTAGAAACTTGGCTCCCCCAATCTCATACCCTCTGCCATCACTCTGCGAGCTTATGATAGATGACCATACTCTCCTGAAGGGCTCTTTCAAAATATCCCTGTTAAACTAGGGGGCATGACTATCCTCATCGACATTGAAGTTATCGATGCTTCGCTCGATTAAAACATTTTTTTTGGGCATAGCTACATGTATGCGATGAAGGCTATGGCCTCTTCCATGTTTCTCACAATGATGTTCCCCCAAAATGTGAAGATTGTCACTATTGACCAAGTTTCACATTACGAGCCCAACCCTTCCTCCAACATCAATAATATCCTACCCTTTGTTCACACTAATCCCAAGGCCTACCCACTCATCGAAATGGGTCCCAGAATTTTCAAAGACCCATCCTTGCTAGGAACATACCATGGAGAAACTCCTCTCATACATCCCTAAGCACAAGTATGTGTCATATCATCCAATGGAATAGAAACCAGAGATACCCTTCCTCCCACAGAGGCTTCATTACTATCTGACGTCCCACTAGTCATAGAGATCCTTCATCAGAAATCCCTTGAGAACCCTCCAACGCCCCCTATTCCTGATTAGACCCTCCCCCAGGGCCACATATCGGTTTGGGAGACAGTCCCCCAAGCCATTACTCAAATCCCCTTCTTTTACCCCACACCAGGCGTACAAACATTCCAGGTAGCTGCAATATTTACCCTTGCCAATATGGTGCTTGCAATCCCAGTATGGTATCTACATCCACTTGAGATGGTCCCTCAACCATTCCTCCCTCCCTAACTAGAAGGAATCACAATGCAAATTCCAAGGCTTACTCCCACCACACCACTCACACCTCCACTCACTAGCATGATTACTATAGTTGGGGGCAGACGAAAGAAGAAAGAGCCCACCACTCCACTTCCACCCTGAGTTCAACCTCCTTATGCACTATGCGATAAAGATGGGCACCCCACTAATAAATGCCTGTCTCTCCCCGAGATTTGCAATTTAATTCAACTCCCTTGAGCAATGATACTCCCCATCGTTTCATATAGTTCACCAAATTCTACATTACATCCCCTTCATGAGGCAAAGGTCTGTGAACCAAATTCGCTTGTGCCATCTGTTCGGAGTATGGCCATTACACCCACCATTGCCCGATGTTACCTCACTTTCAACAAATGCTAGCAACTGTACGCTAGAGTTTTCAGTAAGAACCCCTCCCATCTACATCATCTCAAACATAAGTCATTGACATCCACTATGTCATGACCTCAGCCAACGAACGAATGTGATGCCCTTGCACTCTCTGGAAATCACTAGCACATTTCACCTACCAGTGTCCCATGATTATTGAATACTTGCGTCGTCAAATGGCCCTTATTCAAACTCCTCCCATCACCTCACCACCAACGACGTCTATATTGTTTATATCTTCTCCCCTGAGCCTGAGGGACTTCCCACTCCTCCATGGTTCATAGATATACTAGAGGAGGATTTCCCCCAAATCCCCCCAATTAACCCATTCATTTCCCCACATAAATCTTATGCCCGACTACCATTTTCAACCCACAATATCTTGATATTTGGATTATGTAAAGTGAACCATCACAACCTCCTTGCGACACCCCCTCTACATCATCACCAACAGAAGAAAACCACATGGTGACATTCACCAACATTATTCCCTTGGATCCCCTATATTCTCAATAGTTCCATTGCGATGAAGACATCCTCGAGGAATTAACTACCCCTGATTGCCCATGGGATCCACTCCATCACTGAGCACTTTTTCTCTCACAGGAAGCCTTTGTTCCTCCTAACCAAAACTTCATATATGCAATCAAATCCAAATATTTTATCCCATCAGGGCATATAGACTGGTTCAATAACCCTATACCTGCCCCCGATGCTTTTGAAGAAGGCAACATGGAAAAAATTTCCCCCATCGTCAAAATCGATATTTCCATCAAACCTGGAATGATAGAGGAAATCACCATAGGTGCCACATGCTATCCTGAATAACTCATAGCTTACAAAGCTCTCTTCCAGAAATACCGGGACATATTTGCCTGGTCATACATAGAGATGCCCGACCTTGATCCCTCTATTGTCGAACATCGTATAGACACATGGCCTGATATTTCCCCTGTACGACAAAAACAATGTCCATTACACCCATCCAAGGAAGCGGCCATCAAAGCCAATATTAACAAATTACACGCTGCTGGGTTCATATACCCCATCACATATAAGTCATGGGTCTCCAACCCCGTCCCCGTTAACAAAAAACAGGGCAGTATCCGCGTCTGTGCAGAATTTCACTATCTAAATCACGCTTATCCCAAAGACAACTTTCCAATGCCCTTTATCAACTATATTATCGATGATTGCACTATTCACAAGGCTTTGTCCTTCATGGATGGTTTCTCTGGCTACAACCAAATTTAGATCCACCTAGTAGACCAATATAAAACCCCATTCACTACCCCCTCGAGCAATTTTGCATATCGTGTCATGCCTTTTGGCCTAAAAAACACTGCCGCAACTTTCCAACAGGCCGTGACCTACATTTTTCATGATCTAGCTCATATCCTCCTCACATAATTGGATGATTTCACCGCTCAATCCAATAAATGCACTCAACATCTCGAGGATTTACGGATCATCTTCCAAAGGTGTCATCAATACAATATCCGCTTAAACCCCCTCAAGTGCGTATTTTGCATCACCACTGGCCGCCTCCTTGGTTTTATCGTTTCCCAATGTGACATCACCGTGGACCCCCTCAAGGTCCAAGGCATCACAAAAATCCCCCCACCATGGACTTTACGCCAACTGCAGATCCTACAAGGAAAAACTAACTTTCTACAATGCTTTGTACCAGATTATGCCACCTGCGCACATGGATTCCTTCACTTGCTACGCCATGACATCCCATTCCAATGGGATGAACATGCCCAATCCACTTTTGATGATCTTAAAGCAACATTATCCAATGCCCCATTGATTAGTCCACCTGACTATGATCACCTCAGCCATCTCAGTAGCAGGTGTTCTAGTCCAATTAGGGGATGATGACCGTGAGCATGTCATTTACTATATTAGAAAAAATCTTTTAGGGCCACCCTTGAAATACAATCACGAAGAGAAACTCACCCTTGCAGTTGTCCTTGCATTCCAGAAACTACGCCATTACATCCTACTTCTAACTACCAAGGTTGTAGCAGATTCCAACCCCATGCAATACTTGCTCAGTCGCCAACAAATTAATGTAAAGTTTTCCCTATGGATCATTATCCTTCAAGAGTATGACCTCAAATTTTAAACACCCAACAGAAATAAATCCCTCATCCTTTCCAAACTCATCACAACATTTCCCTCTGACACTACCAATTCTCCCATCAATACAGACTTTCCCGATGAACATCTCTTTTACATCCCCTCGGATGATCCCTGGTATGATGATCTCCTCGCCTACCTCCAAACACAAAAGTTTGGCAATCAACTTTCCTGAGATGATCATTGACATATTCGACACCAAGCCCCCCGCTACCTCCTTATCGGTGATATCTTATATCGCCAAGGGGTCGACACCATACTTCATCGATGTTTGACCATCGATGAAGCTGATAGAGTCTTGAATGACTGTCACAACGACGCATGCAGTGGCCACCTCTTCGGGATGTCCACTGCTCAGAAAATCATTTGAGAAGGCTACTTTTGGCCCACATTGTTTCACGATTGCATCCATGTTGTGAAGCGCTATCACAAATGTCATTTATATGCCAAAAAATCTAGAGCACGACCTTCTCTTCTCCACCTAGTCATTACTACTGGCCCCTTTTGCAAATTGGGCATAGACTTCATGACTTGCAACCCTCCATCTAGCCATGGAAACAAATACATCGTCATTACAACCAACTACTTCACCAAGTGGGTTGAAGCCATGCCTACCTTCAACAACACCGCTGACATTGCAACACGTTTTTTCTTTAACCACGTCATCTCCCTCTTTGAATTCCCACTCTAGTTAGTCTCCGACCACGGGAAACACTTTGAGAATTAGATTTTCGTCGAACTTTCCTCCATATTAGGCTTCTCCCATGATTTCGCCTCCCCATACTACCCTCAGTCCAAAAGACAGGTAGAGGTGGTAAAAAAGGTCCTAAAAACCATGTTGCAGTGCACAGTTAACAAACATAAGACCAACTGACACCATTTGTTTTTTTCCGCACTATGGGCTCAACTCATGGTAGTTAAAACTGCCATTGGTTTCACACCATTTCATCTTGTCCATGAGGTTGAGGCCACTCTCCCCATTGAGTATGAAATTCCCACCTTACGCACTGCTATTGAGCTATTACCCGACATTGCTCCACTGGAGCAGCGTTTGCTAAACTTAGAGTCGTTTGATGAAGACCATCGATTTTCATTACAGAACAATGAGGCAACCAAAAAATGATCGAAGGCCACCTTCGATCTCCATGTCAACCTTCGATCATTCAATGAAGGATACCTCGTCCTTGCTTACGCTATTGCTCACGATACCTTCGGCCATGGAAATTTTGAGTCATTATGGCATGGAACTCACATCTTCCAACATTGCCTCACTAAAGGCACATATATCCTGACCTCTCCCAAAGGCCACCCCCTCCAGGAACCCGTCAATGGGTTGTACTTAAATAAATTTTATGCCTGAGCATATCCATGCTACAATAGTTTTTTTTTTTCTTTTTTTTGAGTTTTTAGTCTTATTTTTCCTCCATATATTGCGTCTAATCTATCATTTGTGTTATTGATAGATGCCTCCTCCATTGACCTTCCACATTGGTTATGCCGACGGAGCTAGCCGTTGGACACAGAATCTCTCTTCGGCTGCTTGGGCCCTCTATACCCCCTCGCATGAACTGCTCCACTCTAGTGGCATATGCCTGGGCTCAGCTACCAACAACCAAGAAGAATACACAACCATCATTGGCCTCCTTGCCGAGGCCAATCGTCATTATATTCATCACCTTAGCGTTTTACCAGATTCCCAACTCGTAGTCCTCCAGCTCAACAATGTGTATCGTGTACGCAATCCATGCCTCCTCCGCAAATACCTGCAAGTCAGAATTTTATCTCGACATTTTGATTCAATCACATTTACACATATTCCAAGATAATTTAATCAAATAGAATATAATATGGATAACCTAGTGTTAGATTGGCATTTATCACATTAAGATACCATCACACATACATACAACATCACAAGTCTGTCACAAGATATAGATTAGACATCATAAAAAGCACCAAAAAACATCATCATATGTGAACATCATATAGATCCAAAACGTATACTCATATATATATCGATCAATATGCTATCAATGTTTACAAAAAATAGTACATCTGTAGGCAGGTGAACCACCTCACCCCTATAAATACAAAATCGGTGTCCCAACACCATATACAAAATGGGATCGCAAGCCTATACAAAAATAACTATACAAGGGCACTCATGGCTCGTCTAAAGCTGCACCACCTGGTCCTCTCTCAGGAGGAGGTGCCTCACCAGTTAGTGTTCCCTCAGGTCCTGGGGGTAGTCTCTTAGTCATAGCCGCATCCTTTATAGCTTCTCTACAGATCACGGTCCGCTACTCCGTAGAAAGGCCCACACACTGATCCAGGACTCCCTCATCCTGAATACGTGACCACATGCCCTCAGGCACTCCCTATAGTACTGTTGTGGTGGGAAATCCCCCTATGGACTAGCATTTAGGGTTATATTATGCATGCAGATAAGACTGAAAGAATCCTACTTTCTACCTTCGTCCCAAACATAATCCCCATTTCTTTCAAGAAAACACATGGTTAAATGAACATACCTTGTTCCGGACGTTCGATGTCGATCCTTCTTCACGCTTGATCTCTTGTTAGAATCTCTCCTCCCCAGGCTGATCTGCATACAAAACAAGCAACAAACTCTACATGCATTTGTTCTACAGATTAATGGGTTAGAGATTCAAACGTATATTCACTAAACTATGAAGAACTCATATAGTGGGATGGGAAAAACATTTCTTTATTATTAACTTTAATGAATCAACTTACAATTTTGAGATCGACCACTGCTCCGCGAATCCTGATCCTGGGCTCCTCTTCAAATGTTCTCCAACTTCTTTGCTTTGTATCTCTCTTTGCACAAGGATGGCTAAAGGGTTGGGACAATGGGAATCTGCAATTGGGAATAATTTCTTTACTCTTATTCTCCTCCTCCAAATGGGACCCCTAACCCTTATTTTATAGGCTAGAAGAAGCTAGGTATTTGGACAAACCCTTGACCATGCATGGCCAGGAGTTTCAGTTAACTCACCCAAAGATGTGTGTTCTGTCAACAACTTTCCTTTTTTCGTGCTTTTGTAGGTCCATGTGGGCTGTTTTAGGTCATCTAGCATGTACACATTTTCAATAATGGAGTAAGGCACGTGGGCCCTTATAAAAGAGGTATTTTAAAGAGTTGTTCAATAGTGCTTTGGCAAAGAAGGGATCTGAGATGGCTTGATTCCAGGTAAGCATGTATGGTGAAAATTAGGGTTATAACATATGCCCCCTAATGTGTGAGGTCAGAAGAGCATCTAATGGCCAAAATACATTACCAATATTTACTGATGTGTTGAACAAGTGAGCCCAGGGACCAGGAACCGGGAGGCACCATCTGGAAAATAACAAATGTCTCATCGAGGTAGGCATACCCATGCTCGGGATAAAATAGAATCATGGCTACCAATCAAATGAATTGTAGATCCATGTCAAATAACTATATAGAGTGTAGCCATGAACAATACACAACGGAGCTACATCTCGAAATAAAAAAGATATACATATAGAGTATCCATCTTCTAGAAGCTGATATGGCCTGATGGTTGGAGATGAGATCTTTAGAGCTCGAGAAACAAATTCAAAATATTCAAAACTCAAAGCAGGAGTGTAATATGAGTGTACAACTTCACTACCCAGAGGTCTTCGATGGCTCGTTGGTCATGGACTAGATAATCTTGAGGATCAGACTGAAGGCTTCATTGATTTCGAACAAAGACTTGATTGGACATTCAGGATGGCCGGGTATGAGGGCAAGAGACAAATTTTCCGGGGGGCGACTCAGGCTTGGTAGAAACTTCCCTTGGACAACAACACAACAAATGATGAGACTTAGGCAACATGGCATTAATCATAAGTTTACGAAGCAGGAGGCAATGCAAACTCTCCATATGTTTGGAAGAATAACCTAATGGAGGAGGACACAAATCTATGTAGCGAGAACAACTTCCTAAGGTCATATTACATCCCATAGTTTGACGAACAAACGGATAGATGTGATTTATCCAAGGGTGACTCATTATGCTGCCAATAAAGAAAATACTTTTCCCTTCCTCTTTTTGGGGTATATTTGATTTTTTTTTTGTATTTTTTCAATAATTTTGGAAAAAATAATAAAGGAATGTTACGTTATAATGGAGGAATGAGTATTACAAACATACAATTTCAAGGTGCAAGGACAAGATTGATGTTCAAAATAATGATACTCGAGAAAAATCCTCCGGGGGCCAAGGGTGTTAAGATGCAGAAGCAAAGTGCTAGAAGGCTGGCATATAAGGTATGCAAACGTGGTTAACAAAACACACAATGGTAATGTCCTTCAATGTAAGTTTAACGAGCCCAGAGAAGGTAAGCTCGATGGTTTTTCATATTTAGAGAGTCTAAAAAAACATAAAAGGAGACTCCATTGGGGTACCTTTTTTGAAGATAGTTTAGTCGGTTCGAAAAAGGGGTAAACTAGCACCGACAAGATGTCTATTCAAAATCATTTTAACGAGTGTGATAAGGACAAGATCACTCAGCCATTTTTTCATTTTTAAGAAGTCTGAAAAAATATTAACTATGGAATCCATTAGGAATATTATTCTGGACCATTTTAACGAGTGTGAAAGAATAAGGTCACTCGAAAATCTTTTCAATTTTAGGGAGTCTGAAAAGAGCTAAACTATGGACTCTATGGGGGTTCCTTTTTCGTAAGTTTAGTCCCTTAGGCCCGAAAAAGGGGTAAAATTATACATGAGAGTACTCTTCTAAAGCACCGAAGTTCAATAGAGTATACCTTTGTTCATACAGTTGATCGTCCAGACCAAAAAAGGGGTAAACTACCGCCAGACAGACGTGACTTCAAATTTTAGTTTAACGAGCATGAAAGGCCACAAGATCACTCAACAATCTTTTCATGTTTTAGAGGGTCTGAAAAGGGCTTAAAAGAAGACCCATTATATCATTTGGGAGTCCTGAGGGTGAGGTCAAGATAAAAAAGGAATCATGCAAATGAGGCTCAAACTCGTAATCAGGAAAAACTACAAGGACTCCCAATCCTATAATGATTAGAGACAACATGGATACCATAATGCAACTAGGACCTACCTAGGGCATCCATGTTCTTGTAAGCTCTACCACCAAGTCGTGACACTTCTAAAGAAGCTATGATGGTTCCATGTCACAACCTGATGGGATCGATCCTATGGAAAAGAAAAAAGACAATGAGACATAAAAGTCAGGGTAGAAACCTAACCTATATGCTCAAGTTGATCCTTGGAAAAACATTTTCATGGACCGTCGAAAATTACTCAAAACTCCAAAAAACTGTCCCGATACCCGATCATATCCCTCCCATGCAACTCCTGAATCACTCTAAATGGTTTTTGGTTTAAAGAAAATGATAAGGGAGGCCAAAAAAGTGACAAAAGAGGCCAAAAAGTCTATAAATAGAAGCTGACAACTCATTATCACCATTGTTGATTTGGAAATTGACTGTGGAGCCAAAAGACCCCCTTTGATAAAAGTGGTGATTCCAGGAGCTATAGTGGATGAAACGAACTTCTGTATGGACCAAGTAAGTACAAACTCTCTTAAATTGCATTTTAAGTCTTTATTTTTTCATTGGGTTTCATTTTTTAGGGGGGCATCGACCTTTAAAAGGTTGGCCCTAGGTCCATGCGGGCTGTCTCAGGATAGACCACGTGTACATTCGGGCAGAGTAAACTCTGCACGCGTGTACATGCGACTGTCACTATTATAGCCCGCATGGACCCCCTTATTGAATGAAAAAGGCTTAAAAAGCAAGAGTTAACCCTTCTGAACCTTGTTGTTTTGCAGGATGTATGCCCACTGGAGAGAAAGAGAGCATGAAGAGGTTAGTGAGTTGGTCGGGGAAGACCCCAATGCTGTGGCTACTTTGATGCAATGTGGGTTACTCAAGTTTTTCCTATGTCCTTTTATGCGGGCACAACCTAGGCTACTGAATGCCTTGGTTGACTACTGGCATCTGGATGCAGAGGAATTCATGTTAGAGGGGCAGTCACTAGTGCCCACGACCGAGGACATTTGTTTTTTGACTGGCCTCTCCCGGAGAGGGGAACCAGTCAACTTTCAGAATTTTCCTTCGGGGCCGCATAACATAGCAGAATTGATAGGTCTATACTATGCAGATGATATAAACCACTCGAGCTTGCAGGTTCCTATAATAAAGATCACTCACTTATCGCTATAGGCGATAGTGCTGCTTATTGGGTGAATCACTGGTTCTGCGGCTCTACATCAGGTGTCCCATGCACAGATGAACTGTGCAGTCCAGTGCTTAAATGCACAATTTTTTTATTGGAGTACCACATTTCTTGAGTGTATGAAGAGGCATTTGACAGATTGCCGACTGCAAACACAAAGGAACTTTGGGTTCAGGACCATTCTGTGCTCGTTCTTTTTTGAGAGAGTTTTGAGTTTTAGTCCTCGAGTAGTGGTACGAGGACATCAGGTCTCTCTTCCTACTATGTGTAGATGGGTAGTATTACTGCCGCGATAGGGTGGCGGAAGGACCAATGAGTCCTTCGATGATG
Source organism: Picea engelmannii (assembly GCA_009831015.1). Classification (NCBI taxonomy): domain Eukaryota; kingdom Viridiplantae; phylum Streptophyta; class Pinopsida; order Pinales; family Pinaceae; genus Picea; species Picea engelmannii. The sequence continues at coordinate 106,676 of ML815780.1, forward strand.
ACTTCTTCATGTGGTTGTCGCGACAGATCCCAGTTATAGAGGATTACCCATATGCCAGGATTGATTTCGCGAGAGACCCTGAGATACCAGTACCTCCTGGTGAGGAGCAAGGGTAGATGGGTAAGTATCCACCTTTGTAATTTTTTGTTTGTTAAACATATGTAATTTTTATGTTGTTTTTGTTATATATATCATTTTTTTTGTTATACCAAAGTATTTGATGGATATGTGCTCGCTGTGTGTAGATGTGGGACCAGTGCGACCCGCTGACTATGCAAGGAACATGCATCATCCTTGGCTAGGGGCTGTACCTGCCGCCACAGGGGGACCAATAGTAGCAGGGGATCTTCTAGTTGGGGAGGCTGAGAGGGTATTGAGACGAGTCGAATGGAACTTTACTTTTCTCACTCGCATGGTCCCGATGGCAGAGATTAAGGACCTGCCACCATCTATGCAACCTCATGTAGTGGGGGAACCACAGACATGGGTCTGGTTGTTTCGACGTTTAGCCAACGCTGTGGATCAGTATAACAAGGCCAACATGCCCTGACTTTAGCTAGACATTTTTACATGCCACGAGCACTACTTGTATATATGTTTTGAGGGCATAATCCCTATGACTTGTTATTGGTCATATTTTTGAGGCGCTTGCATCCATTCATGTACTTTGGTTACTTTATGATATTATATATGTTTTTTTCTTGTCTTTTGTGTCGTATGGATCATGTGTGAAAAAAATGTATTTACATGTTTATGTGAATGTTCTTCAATATGTGTGCAAGATGCAAATCTAAAATTTGATTACCTAGAGTATCTGTAACTTGGTTTAATCTCCTAGGAACATGAAAATATGTAATATAATCAAAGTTTCATTCTAAGAGACGTACCCTAAAGAATCGTCGGTGTAAATTTGGATCATGAACCCGGTATACTCTTTTTAACTGAGACACAACCAACTGAGCGTCGAGATAGACTCGGAGATGAGAGATACCAAATGAAAAAGTGTCATGAAGCAACTCAATAACTGCACTATACTCGGTGACATTGTTTGTGGTATCACCTAAGCATATACCTCTGGAAGATAATAACTGGCCTTGAGGTGTAAATATTACCCAAGCTGCGGAGGCAAGCCTCTGAGTGTGCATACTAGCACCATCTGCAAACCCAACGAACACCTCGGAATCACTTAACATATACCACAGTGACGAAATATAACATCAACAACACGTCCATAACACTAAAATAAACTTAGAAAGTAATAGTACAAAGACTATACATATGTTACAAAAAGTTACCCACAGTGACCTGCCTATGAGTGATACTTATTGAGGTAGAGCCCATTTATAGGCTCTGCTAAAGCATTCCCTTCAAATTCAACCAGACGATAAGCACCCTTTTTAAAAACCTCTTTTATGATAAAAGGTACGAACCACATGGTTTTGAATTTTCCTGCCCCCAGGGGGTCCTTATCTTGGTCATAGACCAGGACAAGGTCACTGTCAGGCTGTTGTATTAAAGATTTTAATTACCTGAAAACACTAAATTGTCAAACCAAGGTAAGTGAACTTAAAGTTGCTACACTATATGTGATGGTAAGATTCTAACTCCTACTTAAAATTTATTCTGAGAAGATAACATAAACTTACTCTTATAAACTGAATCCTAATGATTATCTTAAAACTAATCATATCTTATCTAATTAATCAAATGGAAACAGTTCCGCGTTAAGCAAATGTATTTCTATTCATAATATAAAGAAATCACCCAAGGCTATCTACCACTATTTTAAACATCTAATCATCAAAATATCTATCTGAACCATAAAAGAGAAAACATTTTAGAAACTTCTTATTTAATCTAAGTATCAAGCAATTCTAAATCTACCAAAGATGAAACTAGTAAATGTCCTATTTTAACCTAAAAGTACTGGAAGCTTCCTTTAATCAAACCATAAGCTATCTATCCTAACAAAACAGAGTAAGTCTAAACTCAAATTATCTTTAAATCATGATCAAACTGCAAACTGGAAAATAGAGCAAATATAGATTAAGCACTTGGTCCATTCCTCAAATTCTATAATTGTAAATAACTCATTCCAACATTCAATAATCTACAAGATACTATCAAGATGGGAATGAACTAATAGAAAATAACTAAGCCAAAATTTAGCGGAGTAACTTCAAATGAAAAACTAACTCACATGCAGATTCTAGAACTAAAAATAAACTAACTATACTGTGGAAAAGAGACAACGAGTTGAACCTGTTGGTGGGCCCAACCAAGAGGTGCAATCGCCCTAAAACGAAACCAGAGCTACTCAATTTATTCCATGCACGAATGTTTCATACCTCACACTCCATAATTCATAAGCAAAATCAAATCATTTAACAGAGAATAACATAACACATAGAAAATTGTATTATCAGAAATCGTATCACATAACATATCATAACCAATGTTTCTTGAGAGTGATCTGAGTTTATATAGATCCTCCCCAAAAATAGTCTTGAACATAGGTGCATTAATCTAAGTGAATCTTAGATCCGAAAATGACTCATAGTCAGTTAAAACTAATTTCACAGTTTCATGACATGCAGTGTCAAGAAGCGTGGATCATAAAGAATCATAATAAATAGTTCTACAATTTCACTCCGAGTCATCACATTGAGTTATGACTCAATCAATCATATGAATCGGACTGTAAATCCAATCTGGCCATGTCATGCAAGTCTTTGACATCTCCACTAAGTGCGAGTTGGTACCTGGTACTGATAAGCCTATTTCAAGGGAACAAGTAACTAAGTCATATCACGTTAGTACCAATATTAGTTTAAAATATCAAAATACATTAAAAATAACTTGAATCATAGGAATACCTTGAATAGCTTTATTTAGGGAAAAATGATGTAAAATGTGTCATGGCAAGGCTAGAAGGAAATGATACTGAAATGAAATGGGGGTATATCTGACATTATATAGGCAAAAATATGGTCAAAATTGGAGACTAACATTCCCCCAAGATGAAGTCTTTGCTTGTCCTCAAGCAACAAAAAGTCGAAATCTAAAATTCATCAAAGTGTTGCAGCAACTGCAACCAACATTTGCAATTTCTCATGTTTCTTCATGTTTCTGATTTCCTTCTTAAGGACCTGATTAATGGTGATGTGCTTCCTGGAAATCTTCTACAGTCTCTTATTCTTCTGAAAAGGACCTCTATTTTTCTATTTTAAACGTTCAATCTTTGATGAGAAGTGAGCTTTCCCGAGTTTCATAAGTTCATTCTCTATTTTTATATGTCGATCCAATATGGAATATTCATGTAACTTCTCTTTTAACCTGGGATTACTATTTTCGAATCTGACAACCATGGGTCACAAAGATTTACTATAAGATATTTCACAGTAAGATTCGAATGTATTACCATGACCTTGTTGTGTTTGAGGGCTGGACTCATGATTAAACTCATCATATACCTGAACAGGGGTATCAACTGGAATGGGTTCATGAGTAAACTCATCATATACCTGAACAGAGGTATCAACTAGACTGGGTTCAAGAGTAAACTCGTCATATACCTGAATAGGGGTATCAACTGACATTTGAATTGGCTTGTCCCGCTCAATTTATTTGGGCACATTATCTTGTTGATTGAGTTTATGGACTTTTCAAATCAATTGGGAGAGAGTCCATGTCATCTCAGAAGACCCCAGAGCCTCTTCATGATCATCCATACTTTTCAATCTTTCCTGTAATGGGTAACTAGGCACGGAGTTATCCATATCTAAAAGTGTGCGTGTGCATTTACGTTTGGGATTTCTTCTAGGTTTTTCAATTAACTCCTCAAGTTGTTCCACATCAATAATATTTTTAGCAGTTGGAGGAGAAATCATAATTTCAACATTTTCATCTGTAGGGACAGTGTTTTCCACTCTTTCACAGTTAGTTTCCACACCATCGGAACCATGGACATCAAACAAATGTTAAGTGCTAGGATTATCATCATTGGCCTCAATTGTGCAGTTTGGTGTATTCTCAGGGTCATCACAGATTTTGGCCAGGGTTTTAACAACTTTTTTCTTAGAGTTCAACTTCTTCTGTGGAGGAGTGGACTCAATATTTTTATCTTTAGATTTGTCAAAAGCTATGGTTCTTACAATGAACATATCCCAAGATTCCTATTTGTGGGATAACGCAAACTTAACCAAAATTTTGACAAGACAAAAATGAAACAGACTGCCTCTAAAATCTTTGGCTTTGCAAACTTGTTCTGCCATTTTCTTCAAACTCTTCAATAGAAAATAGGGGATGTTCACCAAATGGTTACCTTTGAAATGTAGTAGGAGTCGAGCATGACATGGAAACACGATCATGTACCGACCTTCGCAAGTGAGGTAGCGTTGAAGTATAGACAACAACTGAGCCCATTTCGGTTCCAACCACGACCTTGATGTGCCTTTTGACCATTGTAATTTTCGATACTGGGGTTGTAGGAGCTATGTGCAGAGCTTCTTATCGACTAGCTGGCCCTTCATCCTTTTCTGACCAGTGCTGGGTAATTGAATTGCTTCGGAAATGAACTTCTCTGTGACTTCAAATTCCAGCTCGCCCACTTTAGCTAGTCCACCATGAAAGTGCAGAGCGAATTGAAGTGTAATCGTATCATCATACCCATCAAATTTCTTGAAGAACGGCTCCCATCCAACTTTCTGAAAAATGTGTTTGGTGGCTTCATACTCAGGAAGAGCCTCCAAATCTGTATAAGTCTCAGGTTCATGACGATTCACCACCATAATTCCACTCAGTATAACAAGAAAAGTTCAAAGGTGAGCAACGAAATTAGATGAGGGAAACAAAGGAATAGAGTATGATGTGTGAAATAGGTCGTGAGAGAAATTATAGAAGGACATTTGAAATGGAACGAGGATCAATAGCATGTGAAGAAATGATTATGATCATACACCTTTTCAAAATATCATTTCATATGAGTCGTGTCGAATTCAACCATAATAATACAGTGCATTTTCCATGATATGAAATGTCAAGAAGGATTAAACTCAGCCTTTTGAGTACAGAGTATAGGGCTAATGAAATGTCATGGAGTATCGAGGCATTCCTAGTTCAAGTTATTAATGTGTAATTTAATTAATTAAACTAACATGAAACTAAGCATCCCTGAGTTCGATTACCTACTCCCTATTATGCATTATTTTCTTACTGCGGAGATTTTGAAGTCAATTCTGAATCTAGAGAGCACCAAAGTTGTAACTGAAATTTGTACTGTTGATAACCACTGTGAATGATTGATTCTGTCTGGTACCGACTGGTACTAATGAAATAACTCGAAATCTGCAGGGAAACTTGAACCAATAATAACTTGCTGAGAAAAATACTTCCTATTTATAAAAGCAAATTATCTGATTGCTATCCCTGAACCTGTCTTCTGTTCATTTCTAAAAGGAGCCAATTAAAGTTATTTCTTCAACAGCTTCAAAGCTTTAACCCATGGTACAATTCTTATTTGTGTGAATAAATGTTCTGGAGTTGAACACAAAAAGAAATCATTGGATTACCGGCCATTAATGAATTCCATTAACTAATGCGAGATGACCCACCAATGATGTCAATGGGCCTCAAGGTACCTATAGTACATCCTAACAGGGACGAATAAAGGTCTTGGTGTCGATTCACCTGTAGGATCTATCAACCAAGAGACATTAATGTATTCCCATGGTTGTTAGCAAGGAAATCTGCCATTGAGGCATGTAGATCCCAGGATACTAAGTAGTCTCTAATCTCTACTCCAGATAAGGTGTTGGTGTCGATGGAGTGAGACTTGTTGGAAGGTGGACCTTAACGTATCCCACATCATCCAACATGAGTGCAGATAGAAATTTTGTAGAGAATAATTTTGTGGGACAATAATCACTTACTTGTGGATTTTATGAGCCAAAGTTAGTATATGCTCATTGTTTTCTCATGTTTTTGTTGGATTACTGAGAGGGGGGGTGAATCAGTAATAACGTAATGTTAATCCTTTTTCTTCAAATGTTATATCAATGTAGAATTATTATCCAATAATGAGCAGTAATAAATAAACAATCACACACATGCACAATACACCAGTG